>VYXB01010311.1:0-100004 GCA_013397135.1 Pachyramphus minor | reverse complement strand
GGGGGGGGGGGACGACGACACGGTAGTTACCGGCTTCTAATTAACCCCCTTGTACGCAAAGCTGGAGAAAACAATCAGACCTGGGGGAAGGCAAGGAGGCGCCTTTGCGCCATCAACAGTCTTCCATGAAAAATATATAAGGGCTAGACATCAGCGATGAGGAAACAGCAGCATACAAAGAACGGCGCTCGGCTGCCTGGCTTTGCAACCCACATTATCTGGGTTGCTCTGACAGGCCAAAAAAAAAGCCTGAATCAAAACACTTCAAACTGCAAAGGCCTTTGGGAGCAGCGGGGTGAGGGCACACTGTTCTGACATAGTGCAGAGTGGGGAAAAGGCCTCTGAAAAGCAAAGGGCCGGTCACATCTGGGAACAGCCCACGAATGTGTGCTGGCCACAGCCATAGTCTTACACTCCGGTTTGCCTGCAGCCTGGCTACAGGAGGCTGCATGCTCTTCACGAGTTTTGTATGGAAAACCCGTGAAGAATGTTCTCTCTGTCTTTTGCTCCAGAGGAGAAGACTGATGCCAGGGAGCATGGAAAGACCAGCCTGTTCTGAACCTGGCATCTCTTGCCCCCTTAGAAGTAGAGCTGGGAGACAAGGAACAACACAGTAAGGAAGGACATTCTTACCCATTCAAGAAGTCACCACACTCAGAGTCACCTCTTTGACAGTCAAGAAGAGCTTTGGCCAATTCCCTGAAGTAGATTTGCTTGCTCACATTTTTCTTAAATGTCAGGTTATCTTATAATAATGAGGATACTTGCAATATGCAGAAATCTTTCTCCTTTCCACTAAAAAGAGTGGGAAAGAAGATGAGTGAGAGTATCATTGCTGGTTTTGACTGCCCACACAGTGCTGCATGAGCTGCAAAGATAATTTCTATGTCTTGTGAGTCTTGGGATATCAGGACGTTTTTGTTGCAGCCCCAGCTCCCGGAGTCCTGTGATAATGTGAAACTCAATGCTCTCTTTGCTTGTCTAGCCCTACTTCTTGCAAGAAAGCTGTTAAAATGTTAATGATGGAGGGAGAGCAGAGGGAAAAACTCATCTGCTTGGTCTTTTAAGAGCAATTAAGGTCAGATTTCCTGTCCTCCATGGCTGGAAGTGCTCAGCACTGCTCCCCAGCCAGCGCTCTTGTTCAGGGTGCTGGCAGTGCCCGCCGTACTAGTGGGAGCCCACAGCCCTCTGGCTACTCCCACGGCAAGGAGAAGGAGAGGATGCAAGGTTAGCTCAGGTCTGGAGGACATTGTTCCTCCTGCCTTCTTGACTAAAACATCCGTTCAGGAACTGCCTTGTGGCTGCCGGTGTGTCTGAAGCCGCGAGTGTCTGCAGCCCACGGGAGCCGGGGGTGAGCACATGGGCAGAGTGGAGATGAGTTCCATGGGGCTGGGCTGCATCCCTGGAGCATCTCACAGCTCTGCCACAGCACGGCCAGGCAAACCCTGGGCTTTTCCCAGGAGAGGGGACAGCCTTGGCAGCACGGAGCAAAACAGCTCCATTCCTCTGACCTCCACCATGGTCTGACTTTTAAACAGCTCGGAGCACAGCCTCCCTGGTGACTCATACTGTGAAACTGGGGTTTTTTAATTTTTTTTTTTTTTTTAAGAAGGAGTGCTGCTCCATCAGTCAATTACTTGAAGAGCCGCTCTAATTTGGCACCCAATTGTTTCCCCAGCTGCCTCTGCGTCTGATCTCCGCTGTGGGCGGCAGGAGCAGGCTGCCTGCGCAAGAAAAGGAGCCCAGGCACCCAAGGGAGGAGGAGGAGGAGGCAGCAGGGAGGGCCACGCTGCCTGGCTGAACAGCCCTGCGCCCACAGAACAGCAGCACTAAAAATGCAGGCATTAAAAATATCTCAGGGTCACAGGTGAGTGCTGGATAATAAAAATTACCGTGGGAGGAGGCAGTGGGAGGGACAGATCCTGGCGGCCGGGGAACAGCCTGCCGAGGCTCACTGAGAGCCAGGGCCTCAGCCACCACTGCTCAGTAATGAATGTGATGTGACATTTATGGCTTTTTCCGCTGTGGATTTTAAATCGCTTCATAACGGTTGCTTAATAGCACTGTCCCCTTCTTCTCTTCCAATCTCCCCCCCCATACTATTTAATATAAAAAATAAGTGACTTGCCTCCTATCACGTGAGAAGTCAGCGGCTGAGCCAGCAGCAGAGCACAAGTCCCTGACCTACGTCTCTTGCCCTTTAGCCCCTACAAGCACTCCCTTTTTTCCAAGAAATCCAAGAATAGGATCTGTACTGCAACA
This sequence comes from Pachyramphus minor, assembly GCA_013397135.1. NCBI lineage: Eukaryota > Metazoa > Chordata > Aves > Passeriformes > Tyrannidae > Pachyramphus > Pachyramphus minor. The sequence goes on along the minus strand of VYXB01010311.1, from coordinate 97,742 downwards.
GCTGTTTTTAAATCAGCAAGGATTTTTTTATTGAAGAAAAGGAGGCTTGCTTTCAGCGAGGAGCCTTGATTAAAACTGCACTGCCTCCCAGGCATTTCAAGGGGCTGCGGGTGTTGTGGTGAGGGAAGCGGGTGCGAGGCTTCCTGCTCCAGGATGGAGGTACCCAGAAGCAAGGAGAGACTTTGGTGCAGTTGCAGCTGAATATGTGTCTCCAGGCTGTAGCTCCTCTTTCACTCTTTTAATACAATCATTTCCATACTCTGTTGCATGGACACACACGTGCATTCACACACACACATGCAAAGGCCTGCCTCACCTTCTGCTGCTGCCATCGAACCGCTCCTCCGGCATTACCCCCAGGCAGGCAGGCTCCCTGTGTGCTCCCAGCAGAGAGCATTCCCTGCCTGGATAGCCCCTCAGCTGCACTCCTTCCCCTCTGTTCTGCTCCCTGAGGCCTGTTAAAATTGAGACATACACAGCAGCAGTTCCAGCCAAGGGCAAAGAAGCAGCACATTCACTTTGGAGAAAGACCATCCGTGCTGTGTGCAGTACAGGAAGAGATGCTTGTGGATGAAGAGGCTGTAATGGGGAGGTGGGGGATGGGTACAAAATTCCTGCCCTTTTCTAGTTCAATTCTTGGGTTATTGGAAGTTTTTTTACCATGTCCTTATAGTACATAAACTGACTTACGGTACATGATGCTCTTTTACTTCTTGGTGGGAAAATTAGGATTGTTCAAGGTACTCACATGCACATGTGAACTCACACGTGCACATACACACATATGCACCTGTGCTGCCTGTAGCAATGTATGGGTCTCTCAAAACTCATTCCTGCAAGTTGTTCCACCAGGCTGGACTTTTCCTCCTTACACTGTCAGGACATTGTCTGCTGATACAGCCAGCATCCCCCAGACAGCAAACAAACATTGCACCCTTGCCACAGAACTCTCCAGGAGCTCCAGGTGAACCTCCTGCAGTCCTGGATTGAGGCCACTGCCTCTGCAGCTGATGGGACTTGAGATCCAAGACTTGCCTGAATGTGTTCACAGCAGCTCCTGCTTGAAGGCACTTGTGCTCACCATCAGCTGGCACCTCCTGAGGGCAAGTGGCTGCCTGCCAGAGGGGAGGAGATACAGACCCGTGACAAGGGGGGTGGGTCACTCTCCACCAGGCCAGGCGAGAGAGTCTCAGCCAGATGGAGCCAGGAGGAAGCACTACCAGGTTGTTGGCCAACTTAGGATGTGATGTTGGCTTCACAGGAAGCTACTTGGCTGCCTCTCCCTGAATCAAGATTCAGTGATGCCAGGAGACAGGCACAGCAGGGAAACTGAAAGCAAAAAATGGCAGAGTGGATGGCAACTTGACATTAATTCATTTTTACCATATGTCTGACTATTCATTACACTCTACCATTCTGTTCTACAAGACTCCTGGGGGTCTTCCATGCCATTTTATGGATAGCGGGGTTCCTCTTCACTTGCGGCACAGCATCACCATGCGTGCCCAGGCTAATGGCTCACAAGGTCCTGTGGCAGGAGTATCACCATCCTGTGCACGGGCAGCCACTGGCATCAACGTGCTCTGGCACTCACAGCCCATCCCCTACACACTACAGACCTGCCAGGTCACCTGGCACAGGGGTCTGTCCCCTGAAGCAAGCATGGCCAGGTGACACCAGCTACAAATATGCTCTGGCACCTGCCGAGAGACCCTCGCTGAGAAGCAACGGGGCTTTTTTATGGATTTGTAAATTATTCTGTATTTCTCTGCGGTCTCCCTCTGGAGTGTGTTCCTGGCATGGGACCAAGCCCCGGCTCCAGCAGCAAGCGTGACTCATCCTGGCAGGCAGCGGCCCAGGAGGGGGAGGATCACCCAGTCTGGGAAGCCAACACCATGGCTTTTCTGTGTGCACTGCAGTGGCAGCAGCAGCTGTTTCTCCTTGTAGGTGGGAAGGTTGAATTAGCAGCCCCCTTGCCTGGATCCAGCTGTCCAGCCCCCCGTATGCCATCATGGCTTCTCACCCTCGCTCCCATCACACACACAAACGAAGTAGCAGCGAGCTGCCTACACGGTTGCCTGCACTCTGCCTTCTGTGCCTCCCAGGCTGAAGTCCTGTCCAGAGAATGAGCAAACCCCTGTCTTCTTCAGATTGCAAGGCCCTGAACCAACTCCCCATGAATCAGCTCCCCTGGGGGACTTCAAGGGGAATCTGCACAGGGCGGTGCAGGGGTCTGTGTGGATGTCAATAAGAAAGGCATAACAGCTCATGGTGTAATAATAAAGTTGTTTTATTAATAACATAAAATAAGAAGAGGAATGTAAAGTAATTCTTGTGTCCCTTTAAAAGCTGGGAACCCCATTTATGAGCAGCACTGGATGGCCTTCAGATGAATAGCCACAGCACAGACCAGGGATCCCATCACTGAGGGGTAGGTCTCCCTCCTATACCGTGCTTCCTTTAATCTCCCATGACAAGCAAAATCATATATCTTTTTCTGACAGGTGGGGAGGTTCTCTCTGTAAGGATGTCCACCAGAGCCCAACACCAACAGCACAAGGCATCTCAGCATAATCCCTTACATTGCTGTGTACATGGGTCTGCAGCCCCTCCAGTACAGGGCCCTGTAGAGCAGACAATGTCACTAATATAATGTCTTCCACAAGGCTCCCAAGAGGGAGGAAACCCTTATTTTTCTTTCTGTCAGACATGTTGTTTTCCTCTTAAGTTTTTGTGCCTGCTAGTGACCACAGCCTGAAACCCAATCAATTGAGCTGCTGTCATTGCTTCCCCCAAGGGGACACACAATTAAAATCATCAGTGTCGCTCTGCCTAAACCACAGGGGCAGAATTTGCCTTCACAAACCGTTTTGTTTCTTCCTTTAAATTAGAGCATCAAAATCTTCTTACAGGAGGGCTTTAGCTTCCATGTGTAATACAGATAATAAAAATTTACTTCAACATGTATTTTTCTTTTAAGGGGTGCCAGGTGAATGTACTTGCAGAGGTCTAACATGGACTCAGTACAGCAGTGACCTGTGAAGCACAGGCACACACATTTCCTGGAGCACCCTGGCAATATTCAGATTGTATCTGATGAGGTTGACCATTCACTGACAACTGTATCAAGGCAATCAAGGCTTCTTCCTGCATCTTCTTCCTTTGCCTTCAGAGGCAAAATACATCTCCCCTCAGTCTAACACTCCTCAGACTTGGAGGAAAGCACCCAAGCAGCTGTGTGGGAAAAAGTCCCAGAGTCTGCATGGGGAAATCCACCTCCCAGTTGTATGGTTGTAAAATGTGCAAAACCCAAAACACACATGCTCAAGTGAATAACTGATGCTTTTGGTGTTTGTCCATCCAAAAGGACACTTGATAACCCACTCCTGGAAGACTTCTCATATCCTGCTTCCACTCTGCTGAAGTGTCTGGTCCCTAATAGCTGCAATCTTTCATGGCCAGTTTTCCAGCCAGTCAGTGTTTTGCTGCAGACTGCTGTCATTTGGGATCCCCGTTCTGTCCCAAACCAGGAACTGGGGCAGGGTTGAGGGGAGAGAAGTATTTTAAATGCAGCATTGATGTCATGCTCTCAGCTACAGTTCTCTGTGGCATTAGGACAATCTCCAGAAAAGGGTGAAAAGGCTACAGATATTCCCCTTAGTTTACCTGGGAACCCAGAGGCAGATTTCCCCTTGTGCTGTGTTTGGGCTTTGCAATATTGCCTCCACGTAGGAATGGCTTTTTCTTCTGTAGGAAAGGAAGTGTCCCTGTTGAATGGTTTTTGCATTCATCTCCCGCGCAGCTCCTTGTGGTTCCGTGCTTCCCGACAGCAGGCAGCCCTTTGGGCAGCGTGCCAGCAGCAGGGACCAGCAAGGCTTCCTGACAGAGCCAGGAAATCACCGCTGCGGCTCGCGGGGCTGGGAGGCTGGATGCTGCCTGCAGCCGGCCAGGGTTCTCCCACCCTTCCTGCCAGTGGGATGAGAGCTGCTGATATGCCCAGGGAGGGATTTACTGATCCAGCGCTCTCCCTTTTTCCAGGTCGCAAAATGTTCATCGGCAGCCTGCAACCATCTCAAGTTTATTTAATTTAATGAATGAGTTTCAGCAAGAGGCGCTGCGAAAATTCCACATCTAAATCAGTATTTGCGTTCGTATTGGCACATTTCCTAAGGAACCTGAAATCATTTGTGTTGCATTATTGGCTGCCTGCTATAGCTAATTAAACAACACGAATTAACATGGAGCAATCCCAAATTCAATTTTTGGGAAAGCACCTAGTTTTTGTCCCTGAAATTACAAGATACCAAATCACACGCACGGCATCATGTGTATGATACATGATATGTACGTGTGTGGTGCACATACACCACATGCAAACCTAAGGAATTAGAGATAAGAGCTCGCTGACATTAATCCACTTCAAATCATTGTTCCAACTTAATTTGAGACAAACACACATTAACACACATTCAGTGACCTTGCAGAGTATGCGTTTCCTCGGCTGACATGACACAGAAAGCTTCTAAAATAAATGATGACTGAATCCTTATCAAAGAGATACACAATCAGGGTGGGTTAGAGAGGTACCCAGATGAACCCAAATACAGGAAAGGATCACATCACTTTCTTCTTCTGATGGAGTAATGGTAGTAAGACTAATTAATAAATATCTAAGCAAGGCTTTCATGAAAGGTCTGCTCCCGAGGATGACTTCTGCTCCTGGAGGAGCCACTGGGGAGCAGCCCTGAAGCCGGACGGGGGTTTGGAAGTTGACATGACTGGTACGTGGAGATGAAGCTCGTGCCAGCAAGTGGAGAGACCTTCAGTCTCTGCAGGAGACCTTGCCAGTGGGAAGCTGAGCACCCAAGGGAGGGCCAGGAGAGTGAACACGGTGACCAGAATGACACAGTGCTGGGACAGGATCTGTATGAAAAGCGTCTCTGTCAGTTCCTTGGAAACGACCGAGAACTGAAAGCATCAAAGAAATAAAGCTGTTGCCAGCTGGAGGAACAATAGGCGAGCCAGAGCTATCTTTAGCTCATGGGATTAAATTCAAATTGCAAATGCAAAGGCCTGGAAGAAAAGGCCTTCCCGCACTACTGAGTGGCAATGTAAGTGCACAGCACAGGCCAGCACTGACGAGCATCCGCAACCCCTTTGTCATCCCCTGTCATCCCCTTACCCGAAGGAAGGGCAAAAGGAGAGCCAGAGAAGAGGGGGAGTCTGTCCCTGCCTGACTGCAACTGTCCCAAAACACCAAATTTTTCTGTGGGAGGGATGCTCCTGGGAGGGTGCCATGCCTTGGCAACAGCCCGGCAAACTTCAGCATCGGTAGCCATCCAGCTGCAGCCTCACAAGCCAATTTTGGCACAAGCCAATTTTTCCCACTTCTCATTCGTGGAGGGTAGAGCAGGCAGCAGCTGGATGTACAAGCAGTCATCACAGCCTCTTGCAAAATTATCAAGGGACTTGTAGTGGCTCCAGGACAGCAACGTGGGGCCCAGTTCATAGGCAATTATGAGTTTGATGAGAGATGCTAAAAATTGACCTGGTGTACCACTTTGCCCTGACACCTTCAGCCTGTGTGGTAACTTGTGCTTCTCCATTCTGTGGGCAGCAGCTCTGAATCTTTGGCCCACCAATTGCTCTTGAAGGTCACTCGTATCACAGTGGAGGAAAGCAAGTCCTCAGCACCAGTTTTCAGGTTCTGCCCCTTCACGAGAGTATCTGTACAGACTGAAAATTAAAAAACAGTCCAGCACAGCTCAGGACTGTTGGGAACACATCCTTGCTGCTGCTCTTTGAAAGGGGGTGTTGATGTGCAAGCCTAAGCCAGATTTGACTGGTTTAGGTTGCACTAAGGGACACAATGTCTTGCCTTTAAGACACTTTAAGATGTCTTAAAGCATTGTCTTGCTTTATGATGCTAGCTAGCATGTGCTAGCTAAGGGGCTGACAGCTTACTTAGGTCTGACAGCACACATCAGGCTGGCTGACCACAGGGTACATATGCACCATGCCCTCCAGACAGCTAAGCTCTCTCTCAGTCAGCTCCCACTGCTGCCAGCTGCCAGCTTTGCTGATAACGCTGCCATGGAGCACAGGACACGGTCCGGGCAGAGCTCTGGGCCGCCGCAGCTACGCCACTACCTGACTTCATTCATTTATAGCCGTCCCCAGTAGCTGCAGAGGGCTGGGTAACAGAGACTGAATCTGCAGGACTGAGGGCAACCCATTTCACAGAGTGACACGCTCAACTAATTGAGGTGCTGGGGCACCACAGCACCAGATAAAGAGACTTTGAATCTGGCTCGCGCTGTACCAAACTGGAAAAAATCCAAGCTATGAGTTAGGGATTGCAGGCACGGCAAAGAGGGAGCCAGGGAGGCTGCTGCCTGATAACTTGCTTAATGAATTGCAGGCTTCAGAGCTGTATCGTTCAGCAAGGGGAAATCCAACAAACACCTCACACCCGAGCGCTAGGAAATTGGTTTAATAGTCTCAGTGCCCATAATGAAACACCACTGGGGATCAGAGGTCCCAGCTCTCACCTGCACGTGCGGTTTTCTTGTTGTAAAAAAAAAGAACTTCTTTCTGGTTCCACCAAGTGTTTGGAGGTGTTGTTATAGAGTCACAACCTCGACTTTTAATGACAGTGTAAATGACAGCCGCGGAAGATCAAGCGTGCAGCAGTCCAGCCCCGGCTGTGTGCAGAGCCTGCCAGCAGTGCAGAGATTTTTAACTCCATGCTGCAGTCATCTGCGTTTTTATGTTTGTTATTTTGTTTTTAAGCAGCCGCTTAGTGGTATCTGGAGGGCATTTGCTACTCTAATACTCAGCCTGAATGTGTGCGAGAGGAAGGGCTTGAACAAGTGGCTGAGCTCTTTTAGGAGAATTAAAAAAAAAAGAAAACAACCAAAAAAAGGAATTGCTGTTGGCTGCTGTGGCGCTGGAGCTGGGGGAGAAGGCAGTGAACGCTGCACCTCCACCCTGGCCCAGCTCTCCAAGGGAGGGAAGGATGCAAGGAAAGCCTCTCTGCAGCCAGGCAAGCTGCAGCTGAGGCGATGTGTGACGCAGCCTCCGTCCTTGGACCGCCAGGGCAGAGGTGCCGGCACACAGGGGGTTACAGTGAAGTTATAACTTTAGCTGTTAAAATTCATGAGGTGTAAAATACAAATTGCACGTGGTGGATGAGCTGGCTTTAAAGTTTATATATTACTTTCCCCCACCCTGCTCCGGTTCAAACCTCTGTTGGCACAAGCTAATTAGAGCTCACCAAAAGGGGAAGCACAGCCTTGGTAGGGCAGCACAAGTCAGGCAGGGAGTGAACCAGGGCCCATCCAGACTGTGTTTATAAATGTTTGGGTACAGGAAGCTGGTAGGAACCCATGGTCTACGCATGCATAACAACTACAGATCAGAATTAATCCTTTATTCTCACTTCTTCTTCTTTTCAAACTTCTCAGTTTGAAAGATATTAAGCACAGCCTTTGAAGTTTATGCTTTGTTTGATTATTCCCACAGATCAATTTATGTAATTTTCCTATTGAAAAAAAAAAAACAGCTAAGCCCAAAAACTCAGCAAAACATTTTGAAATAGTTCCCACAGCAGCAAAGTTTTTGCATGTTTGGTTTTTTTTTTTACAACCAACTCCAGTCTCATTTTTTATGTGCTCCCTACAACTTGACACACAGACATCTTCCAGGACCCAGCTTTTTGCATTTTTCTCGTATTTTTCCCTTCTCCTCAGTACCACTACGTTCACCACCTCAGGTAGAGGGGGAGTAAGTGAAAAAGAGGCAGGTATGGACAAGCATTTGGGAGCACCAAACCTGTCTGTAATGGTTTCTCAATGTCCTAGGTGACCCTATGTATTCTCAGCCAGAATTCAGTTTCCAAGGGGATTTTACTTACATAATTCTTTCCCCACCCAAAAAGACTCAGGGATCAGAGATTCAGTACAGAAAAAAAATATGTAAATATCCAGAGCACAGAGAATGAGCATCAGCTTATGCAGAGCTGACTGAATTGAACACAAACAATGATGGAGAATAGGATGGGCTGGAAGAGGAAATTTAAATATTTATCCTAAACGCTCTTTCTTTGCATTTCTTGAAATAAATTACTCCCAGCAATTGCAGGCAAAGATTGTTGATTAATTCCAGCAAAAGCAGAGAGACGGGAAAAATTACTATACATCGTCTATTTCTGAGTTTCAGATAGCACTTTTCATTTTTCTTTGTAGTCTTTGTGATTGGTCTTTTTGACTCCAGGGTGATTTGTGGGCAGTTTGCAGAGGAGTTTGCTGCTCACGTCATAGGTACAGATATAGATAGTGCAGCACCGTCACAAATATGAGCAGGAAATGCTTTTCACATAGGGAGGTGAAAACACAGACTATAACCTGCCCACAAGATACCAGGGTGAGCCCACAGATGCCCTGAATAGCAGTCTGCTGAAAGGGACCCATGCCGGGGCCTCTTGCACCCCGATCCCTCTCAGCCACTGGCAAAAGCAGTGACATCAAGAGGAGAAGCTGAAACCAGGATGCTGTTACAGCTGGTTGAGCTTCGGCTGACAGAAATGCCCCTGGGCTACTGGCGATCGGACATAAATTAAAGCAGTTGTGAAGCTGCTTTAGTTTATACTCGGGCATCAGTCCAGCCCCAGCTGCCTCAGCGGCGGAGGAAGGTCTTGAAGCTGCCTGTCCTTCCTCGCACGCCTGGCCCAGCGCCGCACACGGGCTGCCAAGCACAGGGGCCTCCCCGCCCTGTGCGAGCCTTGCTTCTCTCTCGGCCAAAACAGGTCCACGTGTGTTACGGTAGCAAACCACAGAGTGGTTGTGCTGGTGTCTCCGTGGCTTTAGGGAGGCTGCAGCAGTTATCCTGGTCTAAGGTATAAGGAATACCCCAAGTGAGGTGTTGTGGTTCGCTTTGTGTGAGTTCAGTGGGGGAAAGCGTCCACGCAGTTACGGAAAAAAAGTGACTTGTAATTTTTTTTTTTCTGGCTCCGGGAGTCAGAGCAGAGCTTTGCACGCCCTCTGAGACTCCATAAGCAGCTGCACTGCAATGCACTTAATGAAAGACTGAAACGGCTTAAAAAAATGCTGCCGTGCAGGATAATCCCGCTGAAAACCAGGGAAAGCCTGAACTGAAGTCTCACTTGGCTGCTCCCTCCGTGTCCCGTGCCCTCTCGCTCCCTGCCCCGGTCGCACATCGGTGGAGCTGTGGAGCGTCAGCTGTGCTGCGGCGCTTGGCAGAGCCAGGCAGCGCTGCCAGCACCGCCTCCGACACCGCTCCCCGGCACCGCCGGCCTGTGCCGACCCTGCTCCCTCTGCGAGGGGGTTTTCTCGTGTGCCAGCTCAAGCTGGGTGCTGAACCACGTCTTGTATGATCTCCGTGTGCCACCATGTCAGCCCTGAACACCCGAGCGATGCCTTGGAAAGCAGCCAAAAGACAGGGCAGAAAATTGGTCCCAGTCCTCGAAGCCCCAGGGTGCCCTTGCAGCCCGAGTGGCTCGCCCTGCTGTTTCAAGTGACACCTGAAGCCCTGGGCACCAGTCAGGATGCTTACACCTCCCTACTTGGGGCTAGTCCTAAGTGCCACAGGTTTGAGCATTGTCTGCAAGGGAGCTGAGCCAGAGGCTGAATTTCCCTGTGTGAGATCTGAAGCTTCAGCAGAGGACATCAAAGGGGCTCTGCAAGTTCAGAAAACCATTGCAAACCAGAGGCACAGGCAACAGAGCAGGTTCATTTTGCTGGCAGCTCTGGTAGTGGTCTTGTAAGTTAAGTGGCAGCACACACCACAAATGAGCCAGAGAATGGCTGGATGGGAAATGGAGCATTTTCCTTGCCTCCATTGTCACTGTGATTCAAAGACAGCCACACTCCCATTTGCAGCCAAGCCCTTGCAGGCAGTGCCATTGCACACAGGTGGGTCTTACAGGCAGTAACAGGGCACACAGTGACAGAGATAAAAATCACGTCCCGGTAGCTGAGACTTTGCAGTACAAAACAGAGTTTCCGCACTCCCACAAAACATTATTGCCTCTGCAGTAAATGTGGGCAGCTCACTGGTTTCTCTGTTTAAAGGCATTTCTAATGTTTACCTCTGGTCTAGTTTCCTACAATCCTGTAAGACCACGGGGTTTCCTGGAAAACCAGTCAGAGGCCTCTCTGCACCTGTGCATACCCACTGTGGAAGCTCATCCTGCCCACTTACACAGAGCACTGTCCAGGGAGCAGTGATTCCTTGCAAAGTTGCCCACAGCACCTTGCAAAAGGAAAGTCTTTTTGTTTTGGCTGGAGCTTTGAATTGCTGTGGTTACCTTGGCAGCATGTGAGGGCCAGAGCTTTACTTTCTTCATTCTTCAGTTGTTGTTTTGGTGCTTTTAATAATCAGTCAGATAGACCAGAGAGGTGATCAGCATGTTCCAGCACTGAATGCTAGTACCACCACTTGACATCAGGCACCACTAACATATAATAAGACTGTCTCCATCACCTTTGTGTCTAAAATCCTAGGCTGCTTTTCCATACCTCTCACGGTATATGTTGAGTTAACCAGCTTAGCAGCCCTTGTTGTCCGTGCTGTCAGAGCCACCAGCCAGTGGAGAAGGTGTCTGCACCATTGAGGAGCCAGAAGTCGTTTCCTCCCCATCAGTGCTCTTCACACATCCAGCTCAGCAAGGCTGAGTACTGTCAGCACAGGGACTTAAGAGAAGCAGGAGGCTATTAAACTGCTAACAGAGCCAGGGGGGAAAGAGTCTTGCTGGTTCAAGATACACAGAGGGATTTTAAAACCCAGGCTTAGGAATAAAAAGCAAAAAGAGGTTGCTCAGAGGCAGTGCTTTTCAAGAAATGTGCAATGTAGTGACCACCTGAGGTTAATCCAGGCAGAGTGGGTGGCAGGCATAAGGAATTACTTGATTGCAGGGGACAGACGGGCTGAATAAGGGATTTAATTGTAAGAGGGGCAGAAAAGGAGGACTGGAGGAGTGAGCAACTTGGTGGTGAGCCTTTCCACAGCGAGTGATTAACAGTAGTTTCTAATGAGCAGAGGGAGACTAAAGCTGACTGCTTTTTTAAAGCCATTTCGATAACATTGGCCCTGATGTAATAAGCTATTTGTTTGTGCCTACTGGCAGGGACAGCAAGTCGCTACTGAACATAATCCCCTAGAACCAGCACCATCAGCTTGTTTAAAAGTGTCAGCAACAGCATCCAAAAGGGTCCAGGCCCCACCACAACAACCATCCCAAGCACTATTTAAATGCCTCTTTGCTCTTTTGTGCTCTCTCTCTCTCTCTGCCCTCTCTTTACCCTATTCTTTTCCCTACCCAAGCGGCGGTGGGGCTGATTCCCAGCCCTGTGCCCCTGGGCTAGATGGGAGGCTCAGGGTGGGCTGGCCCGTGGCTGGAGATCCCTGGATGACCTTCGAATCACGGCCCTGCCAGTTCACTGAGCTGCCCTTTCTGATAAACGTCACTGCTGGCGAAAGCAGGCAGATTATTGATGGGGGGCACAAGGGGGACAGAGGGCTGGGGAGCAATTGGGAGGGGGAAGCGGATCAGCCTGCCCGCTCTGGATATTTTAGGAGGCTTGTCCGCTCCTTTATGATGAGGGGTACTTTTGGGAATCCGTGTTTCCCTGAGAATTTTGATGAGTACATACACTTTCTTAAAATAGCATGCGAACATCACGCAGCAGCGCAATTAAATGCAACCCGAAGAACCGGCTGAAAACAAAGCTGAACTCGCAGCCCCAGCCAAGCCCTTTCGACCTGGAATGCAATGCTCCTTTAAAGCCACAGATGCACAAATAAACACCACTCTTTTATAAGCTCCCCTTCCCACTTCAATGCCAAATCATTCCTTTTTCAGAAGTACTCAAGATCACCCACAAACTCAGAAATGCCGCAGTCCTGCCTGGTTTCCCAGCGTGTCAGAGCCATTACCATCACAGTGCGTGCAGGGAGCCTGGCATCATACAGGTGGGATGGGTTGCCTTGGCCAAATCACTGGCAAGCAGAGGGACCACTTTTATCCCTCTTTCAGAGGCACGGGTGACTAACCTGCTTGTGTTTGCCCGAAACGCTCTTGTCAGAGCCTGGATGGCTCTAGAGTGGGTGGACACTGGGAGTGGCAGTAGTTTATTTTTGCTAATTATGATTTATATTACCATAATTACTTCTCCCAGAAATTTCCACAGTCCTCATGTCTGGGTATGTGTCGTCTCTGGCAGGCAGGTGTCACAAAAACTCATAGGAGATTGAGCTCTTTGTGTGGGAAGGGGCACACTCAGTTTTCCTTTTGGAATTTGCAACATGGATTCCCTGTTGCAAAACAGAAAGTCAGTTGGTTGTGTGATCCCCCTAGGTTCAAGACCTACTAAAGGCATGCAAAATACTTCATGCCACTGTCTGCACACTTGAATACACAGTGCCTGATTTTCCTGGAGATTTTGCACATACACTGACACATAATCTCTGCCTCTGTAAAGAATTGCCTACTCTTCCTCTAGCTTACTTCCTGGTGTATCCTCCCCTTCTCTAAGGGCTCCCACTTTTTTGTCTGAATCCCCCTACATTTTATTCCCCATCCTGTTGGGATGAAGAATCACTTCTTTTTAGAGTACTACCAACTTCCCAGTGCTGGTGGATCCCCAGTCCACAGGACCTCCATGAAGAAGAGTGACTGCAAAACAACCTGCCCAGTGCCACCTTCTCAGGGCGACCTGAAGGAACCTGCTCCCCAGGCCCGAGTCAGGGCAGAAGGCAGGAGACTTTGTGCTTTTAAAGGTAGTTTTGTCTAAAAAGTTTATTTGGATTTAATGCCATTTAATCCCACGGCCGGAGAGAACAGCGCAGCCGATGCCGTGCCGGGCAAGAGACCTCACTGGGGAGTTACCTACGTCACTCAGTGCTGGCAATCTGGATATAAATAGGCCTGCCTGGCAGCTGCTGGGTCTCCACCCTTTTTTCCTTGCATGAACTTTTGGTTCCTGTTAAAGTTGCAGGATTATTTGAGGTTTGGCTGGAAAGGAGCAGATGTTCTGCAAACGACACCGAAAGCCCCGCGCTGTGCGGTGGCGCGGACCTCCCAGGGCTCCCCTCCTTGCACGCGCCGACTCACAGGGGAGGGTTTGCAGCAGGGGCAGGCTTCCCTCTCCTGAAAAACAAATTTTCCAACAACAAATTCTCATTAACAAAGTCCCGCTCCTATGGGTATTTTTAAAATGAGGCGGAAAAAACAGGCTGGAGTTACATGTGTATACATACAGCTGTGGAGAATAACGTTGCAAAATCAGTAGCGAGCTTGTTTCTCTGGCTATGCCTCCTTCCCTCTCAGCAAAAGTTCCTCACTTCAAAGGGAAAATGTAAGCCTCCTACCCTCCTCCCTTCCTGCACTAATTTTTTCCCCTGAAAATATTTTTCCTCCACGTTTCCAAAGCATTGCCCAATTAATTACTTCTAGACAGCATCTCATAGCACGGCTGAGCAATAATGAACAAATCCTTGTGGCTCACATGCTGGTGGCTTTAGGAAAAAAAAAAAGATTACTTTTAATCAGCAGAATGAGCACAAGGGCAAAGCCTATTGAACTGGAGCATACACAGAGAGCCCAGAGCAGCACTAGGAGCAGAGTGTGGCTGCAGTCTGCTCAGCCTGGCCTGTGGCAGGAGCCCTCTCCCAGGCAGGTCCCTGGGGAAGAACAGGCAGGGCACTATCCCATGCACATTGCAGCTGATCCTAGGCTGCCCCTCGGGCAGGTGAAATGGTTTGTAAAACATTACAGATTTTTCTTTCTCCCATTCTCTCCTTTTTAAAGCCCCATTTTTCAAGCTGAGTGATTCCAATGAAAGTAATTTTCAAAAGTTCCCCCTCCTCTATCAGCATAAAGAAAGGTGCAGCAAAACTTCAACTCTGCCCACAGAAAACACGAAGCAAAAATTGTGCTTTCCCTCCAATGTCATTATTCTATCTCATTACAAACATTCTGGGACCAGCATTCTCTTTTACTCTCTGTAGACCATTAAACAGCAAGATCAGCACGCTCTCTATCTCCTACCGGAGTCTGAGTAACAAGGAGTAAACAACAATTCCCATTTCACTTTCTGGTCTGGTTTCTGAGCAGGATGGATACAGGCCTCTTTAAGGCTCAGAACTCTTTGTTCCTACCTTCCCTTGAGGTGTCTAACAATAAGATCCTTTAACACCACCTTGCTACACATTTCAAGTGCCTTTTCTCCTAACCAGGACCTGCCATCAGGAACCATCTCCTGATGCTGTATACTTGTCTCACCCCTGTTACAGAGTTTTGGTTTTATCTGTATACTGTTAAGGCACAAGTTACTAATATTTTGACAGTTAACAACATGACTCTCACTCATTAAATGCCTCAAAGCCCCCTACAATTCTACTTATGGATTGAATCTTCCTTAAATTCACTAGTGAAATATTATTGGAATAGTGGGAATTCTGTAGTTGGGGTGAATATTGGGAATTTTTTAGCGAGGAAATTACCTGTTCCTTGCTAAAATTTCAACACTATGAAAATGTTGACTGGTGTGTCTGTTGAAGATGAGCAACTTATGATGACATTGTCACATTTTACTCCTCTCAAAATTTCAGTAGACTTTTCTGTCAACTCCAGAAAAAATTACAGCTGGCTCCTCTGATCACCAATGAATCACCTGGCCCACACATCAAGCATTGCCCCCTCCAGGGTAGAATGGAGAATGAGATGTTATGCAAAATTAATTACTATTGCACAGGCAGATTAAAAACACTTCCTAGGACAACAGGCTGCTTCTGCTTTTCCCTATATTTTTATAATTTTGTAACAGAAAAGAGTGGAAAAGCTTCCCCCAAAAGTGACCAATACAAAGTAACCCTGTGACTTTGGTGAGAGATTTGTACCAGCTGCTGTTAAAGTTGATCTCCACTTGACAAATGATAGCTCTCCTGTGAGCCATTTTACTCCAAGGACTAGCTGTGATCTTTCCCGTGTTTCTGGCACTAGCTGAGCATGATAATACCAAGCCTTGGACCTCCAGTTTGAGAAATTGCTGGTATTGTCTGCAAGTGTCACAATCACATTATCATCTGTAAATGGCAGTGTATGGAGGAACTTCTTGGGGCCCTTTTCACTCGCCACGGTCTGTCCCTTCTGCTTTGGTTGTGCTTGATGCTGTACAGGGAGTACAAATGTGGCTTGATTGGATTAAGGCCTTTATTTCTGTGAGGTCTGCTACTATTCACTGAGGTTTAATTAAATTTGTGACCTCCAAGTGGTCAGGGAATGTGTGTCAAGTCAGGCACATAGGAAAACTGATTCATTCTGCAAAAGCTTTGTAGGTGGACAATGCCATTTGAATCTTTCATGACACCGATACCAAGAGAAGGGCCACAGCATCATCAAGTATTATGCTTTTGCTGAGCCTCTGGGACAAAGGTTTAAGCTGGGAAGGTTCAGGAGTCCAGGTGAAGGCAAGTTTCTCTTTTTATCCCTCTCTAGTTCCTGCTTCTTTTGTCCAGTTACACAGGGGCAGTAAAAACCCTTCCCAAGAGATTGCGTCACCTGGCAAAACCTGTGGTGCCTGTGGCACTGGAGGCTTGGTACAGCCTCTGCCTTTCTTCACACCCCAACACTCAGACACTGGCAACTCCCTTCCTCAGGGTAATCCCCTCCATCACCCACCCTCCTCTCAGTCTCCTGCCTGCCCACAGACTCTGCCCTGCTCCAGCACTTCATGGAGAAAAANGAGGCTTGGTACAGCCTCTGCCTTCCTTCATACTCCAACACTCAGACACTGGCAATTCCCTTCCTCAGAGTAATCCTCTCCATCACCCACCCTCCTCAGAGGAGGGTGGAGGAGCAGAGGAGGCCACTCTCCATGCACATAAGGTTTCTATACTGCTGGAGGCAGAGGCAAACAGAGTCTGCAGGGGAGAGATGCAAAGCAGAGCTCAAAATTAGTCTTGTGGACTTGTGGACTCCCAAACCCTGTCAGTGTTCAAAGCCAAGTTGGATAAGGCCTTGGGCAACCTGGTCTAGTGGGATACATCTCAGCCTATGGATAGATGATCTTTAAGGCCCATTCCAACCCCTTAATATTCTATGATTCTATGACTTTGTGGCCTCAGCATATAGTCATTTTGGTAGAATGTGTAGGGCACACTTTTCAGATTGCAATCCTGCTGTGGTCTAATTGCATTCACCATCACTACCTCAAACCATATGGGAGACCTGGGATGAGTTCAGCAGTAATATATTCCAGTCAACTACTTTGGAAGTATTCTTCTACTTTGTCAGCAGGTAGTCCTCCTATCTCAGGTGGAAGAAAACTCTCTGCCTGGTTTTCTAGAGAGCTGATGTGTGACCTGTTGCTGTTCACAACAGTGTGGTAGGGATTCTTCCAGTGACAGGAATTTCATTAGCAGCAGAGGCAGAACAGGGATGTTGCTTCCCGAAAGATAGCTTGAAACCTGTCCTCTGAGAAAGCATCTCTTTGAGTGGAAGAGAGAGGACAAAGCAAATGTGTCTCAAGGAGGAAAGTGGGGAGATTGTACCTCAGCGTGTCTTAACCAAAAAGGGTAGAAGGAATGTAGGCAGAGGGTGCATCCTTCATTAAACAAAATAGTATATCCAAGAAAAACAACCCAGCTTTTGGGAATGTAAGCACTCCTTCAGGTCTGAAATAGGAGCAACTATTTCACCAGGTGAGAGTAACTGGCTTTATGCTGATCCTCCGAATGGTCTGACATAAATGATAGCTGGTATCTGCAGGGCAGGCTGGGGGAGCTGAGGAAGGGGAGGAACATTAACTAGGCAGAGGTGACAAGACTGAAAGGAGCCAGATCATCCTTCATTCCTTTTCTTCTCTGTGGGGTCCAAGGCCAGGAAGGTCCTTCCTCATGCTGAGGAGCGATGGGGCTCCATCCTCACCCGAAGCCTGTCCCATGGCAACTCACACAAGGAGAGGACTGGGAGATGCTGGGGTGGCTTTGTCTTTAATCTAAAGGAATAACAGACATTTAATGGCATTTCCAATTAGGGACAAGTAAAGACAAGAAGAACTAGACCTGGGACATAGTCACAGTGCAGGGGACAAAGAAGGAGATAGAGGGACATCTGTTATAAGAGGGATGCCATGATGGTGAAGCAGAGAAGCAGAAGAAGAGCTAGGGAAGACAAGGAATGACTGACAAAAGCACAGTGGAGGGGGATGAGAGAAAACATGATGAGCTGAGAGGGAGTTGTAAAGAGCTGACAGATTGGGAAGCACTCCGTAGGTGGCAAAAGGAAATTATAGGAAAGAGGATGCACTTTTCTAAGAGAAAGGGAAAGATATTGCAGCTAAGAGATGGCTTGTAAATCCTGAAAGGACTGAGGAGAAGACACCTAAGCAATGATCCCATCAAAACAAGGCTCCGGTCTGGTCTGCCACGGCAGAACTATTTTCTCTGACAAAAATGGTTCAGAGATCCAGAAGAAGCAGTTGAATTATAAAGATACATCTAAAAATCCTTAAACATTTTTCAGTCTAAAATGAAAGGCAAGAGAACACTGAAAAGAAACCCTGAGATGCATCAACTGAAGCATTTACAAATGGGATAGGATTGGACCATCAAGAAGATTTTTTTCCATACATAAATAAATACACAAAAAATACACCACCCAGAACAATAACACATCCTGCAAAACAGCAAAAGACACTGTACAGTTCCAAAACACTGTCTTATATCTGCAGTAGCCCCTGGGCTGTTTTCTTGTTCCATCTTCTTTGAACAACTATGGAATTACAGGAAGAGAATCTGGACAAATGTCATCTCATTAGAAGACATTTAGGACTCGCGTCTGTCATTTGGTATGAATTAAAACCTTGGAGATTAAATTGCCCACTATCCCCAGGCACACACTGACGAATATCTCAGCAGAGTTTTCACCTTGGTGATGTATGCTGGAGCCATTTTCTTGTCCAGAGAGTCAGCCAAAAAAATGGTCTTAAACAGAGAAAAATTACAAAATATCCATATTTTGAGTATTTGCTGTAATATGTGTGCCTTTTCTCAAGCTTTGGCTTTTTGTCATTATTGAGTTGGAGGTTTTTAAACTATGACCCTAAATCTTACTGTCCTTATCCCTTAAATACAAGAATCACACTTAACATGGAGAAGGACCCTCAGCAATTGGCCTAGAGCTTTAAGACTTCTCTTCAAGGGTGTTAGCAATAGTTTCTTGGCAAAAGATCTCATGACTTTTCTTCTGATCATGGTGCCCAAGTGACTCTGTAGTTTAAGCAAATAGCTTAGCAAATGTATTTCTAGGCAGTCATTCTCTACACTGTTCCTGAGCAACATCATCCAGGAAACATAGGAAGTGCCGCCCCTGCTCATAGGATCCAATGTATCTTCCTTCATCCTCCAAAGTCTGCAATTTTTAGTAAATGTCCAATGCTATTGATTCAGTACCTGCCCTTTTCCCCTTTCCACGTTGCTGAGGTCCTCACAAGGAATCCTGAAGGACAGTGGCCAAGCCTTTGCAGACAAGTACATTTGTACATTCCTGTACTGGTTAAGCAGGGAAAGTGTTTCCATGGCCTACAGCAGTCAGACAGTGAGCTTTGTAATTCACATGGCTTTAGGTCATAAGGATAAGGGCCAAGATGGTGCTTAGTCCTCTGATCGAACATTCCGCCTGATTTGTGAAGCAAAATCACCTGGTCTCCATCACATCCCGGGGGCACAGACAAAGCTCCTTGCCTGAGCAATTCCTTGGTCTCCTGGGACCATCTGTGCTGAACCTGCAAACCTTCCCCACCCTTTCAGGGGCCACTGGCCTGTTTGCCAGCTGGGCCTCCACTCAGCTACCCTGCGTCTGCGGCAGATGGCCGGATCCACAGCCTGCGTGTAGCTGCCAGCACCTTCCCCGTGAGCAGGAGATCAGATGGACTCTCACACATTGCCCTTCCTGGCTCTGATTCACACTGGATGCCTCAAGGTCAGGGATGGCTGAACAGAAATCATGGAGGCACCTACCTTTTGATCTGGTTCCTGTGGTCTCTCTTTTTCCAGCATCCCTGCCCCTAGGTGCTCTCCCCAGCCAAAAAGCAGGAAGGGAGATGGGCTGTGCCTTTTGGCAGCGCATCACGGGGAAAGGAGCATGGGAAGGTGTTGGAGGCTTTCGTCATGAAGCCAATCTCCTCTTCTCCCTGGTGCCTCACATGTGCTGACCTTGTTGTTGCGTTTTACCAACACATGCCCTTTTACCTGGCTAAGAATTCATCCTTTATTTAATAAACTTTAATATTAAAAGCCACTTAGTGGCAAAGGTAAGAGGGCCATAGGACAGAGTCACCTCTGGTTGCTGACATAACAGGGGTACAACCCTGTTGACCCTCTGTGAGAGGGTTCACAAGGGGCACACACAGTCTGCAACATCATTTTGCATGTGGCTTGTAGCCACTTGTGGGGTTTCATCATTGTTGCTCATTAAGAAAGATCTTAATACATTACTTACCCAAGGTTTTTGAAGGCCTGTTTAGCCTTCAGCAATGAAAGAGCTCCCTGTGCCCATCTTAAGTTGTGTAACATGGCAGACAAGAGTAACCTCTCCTTCGATGCCTTTCACATACTTCATACACAGAGGCAGAAGACTATTCTGTCCACTGAAAACTTTAATGCCTTCTGTTTTTGTTTCTGAGAAAGTTTGGAGGTTGCATTTTCCTTAACAACCCGCTGAAGTCTGAGGCCTTCACTCCATACTTAATAAATCTTGCTGAAATTAAAAATACCTCCCCTGAGTAAAACCAAAATAAAAGCGGAGTGGAGTCTTTGGGATTTACTTTCCTTTTATCTGATTTTCCTATGATTGTTTGTGCCATTTCCCCTTTGACATATCTTTCCATCTGCTGGGTGTTATAGGAACTTTTGCATTCTTCCTACAATATGTCCATGTGAAGACCAAGGAGTACAAGCAAAGGTTGAAGAAGTCTTGTGCTGTTTGCTCTTCATTGCTATCAAGACTTCTTGTAGCTGTGATGCTCATGGCTGACGTCTTGATCCCAGCCATGTTGAGGGTGGCTACAGAGATGTGGAAACCCAGCTTTTTTATGCCCTGCAAGATCAGTCTAGAAGCTTGAACTGGGGCAGGCACTGGGAGCATGTCTTCTCCTTCATTAGTGATCCTCCCCTTGGGACCAGCTGGTGCTCTGCGAGCTGGCCCTGGCAGAATCAGCTCCTGCAGAGGGTACTAAAAAGAGAACAGCAATGTTGCTCTTTTTAGCTGTCCCTTATCCTGATGAAATCTGCCAGATGCACATTTGCCAGTGGTGTGGTAGATGCTCCTGTGCTGGGAGGTGAGGTGGTGAATGCCAACATGACTGACGGCAGTCGCCAGGTTCCCACTGCTGATGAACACCGTCAGTGCCCCTCATGCAATGATGACTTACCTCTTCCCAGACTGGAGGAGGCCTGTGGAAAGCAGCGTTGCTTGTAAGTAACTGCTCCTTTCAGCTTCAATGACATGTCACATCCATCCTTGAGCTCTTCCAAAAATTCCCTCCTGGGACTTTGCTTTCCCCATAACTCGGAGTGACAAGCATTGGCAAGGGGGGAGACGAGGGTCTCGCTCAGCCTCAGCCCTGACGTGTGCAAATGAAAAGGCTGGGTGGCGGGGCAGGGGGGGTAAGGAGAGGGCTGTGGCAGAGTAAATAAATTGCACCCTGCATGTGTTGTGCCAGCAGGGCTCTAGAACAGTTCTCTGGGCTTTTGTAAATGGGAATTTGCCTCCTCGATCGCTCAGGGCAGTGCTGTCAAACAGTGTTGCCAGGCTTGTGCCTCATCCAGAGATCTCAAATATTTCCCAAGTTGCCCCACTTCAATTTACTTTCACAAAATGATGTTTCCCTTTTTTTTTTTTTTTTTTTTTTTGGGGAGGGGGGGCCTGAGGCAGAAAAACAAGCCCAGAAAGCCCACCAAGAAGCTGTGGGAGGAGGGGAGGGGAGGCAGCAGGTGAGTGGGAAGGGATGGGAGGCTGAGTACGACAAGGGCTTTCACAACACAGGAATTCAGGCTCTTCCCCCCTCAACTCCCCCTCACACCCTTGTTTGAATTTAGCATGTGTCCTCCTATGGCGTCGTAATTACTAAGATTACCAAATGAATCTTTTGCTTCTGTACACACCGGGCATTCAGCGGAGCTCTAATAGTTGTCATTAAGTTTTCAGGGAGGTGGGAGAAGATAGATTGAATGCATGCACTCCAGCGCTGTGCAGAGCCCATTGATGGCTGCTGAGTAATGATTTTTTTCTAATTGGTGGAGAGCAGCGGCCCTAATGGATGGAGCCTCTCTGTGCATTTTCACTGTCTCCTCAATCAATAACCCTCGCTGTGCCTGGCACGGAGGAGTTCCTGAAAGCCCCTTTGTAATAATGGATTGCTGGAGGTTACACAAACCGCTGTCTCCCGCTGAGTCAGCCCTCTGTCAGGCACCTCGCGCTTCCCTGGGCCCCAGCTTTCCAGACGGGACACCCGCAGGGGGGCCCTCGCCTCGGGTCTCTGCCCCCGTCCCGTGGCCACCGGCACCCTGCAGGCTCCCCGACTGCTGGGAGGGTTTTGTTGCCTGCGGAGCTCGTGCTGGCACGGAGGAGCGGGAACAGCTGGGAAGCTTTTTATTGGCTTTGGCTTGGGAAGTTCGGCTTTTTATAGGAGGCTTTGTGGGGTTTTTTCCCCTCTCTCATCTTCTTAAAGAAAAATCCGCAGGTCAGATGCCGAGTATTGAGGCTGAAATCGTGGAGAGGTCAGGCTGTGCCAGGCAGGGCTCTTGACTTGGCCGGGGTGTGCAGATCACGAGCCCAGCTCAGGGAGAGCAAACTTCAACCACCCATTAACCACTACGTTAACCACTGCTTGCAGCCCAGCCCTCAACATCCCCCCCAGTTTCTGCTTTCATTTTGAGGGATGACATGAAAGTGAGAGCCACAAGACAGTTCTTGAAATTCAGTCTCACCCGTGCAGGAGGCAGACAGGTCTGAGGTTGCAGGGAGAGCTGAGGAAAGGGATGTTATAGGGAACCTTAGAAAAGAGGCCTCTACAGCGTGTCAACTCAGCCTTCCTCTTGCCCACACAAGAGAGCCTTTTACTGGAGAAAAGGAGGGAATTTCCAGGGCTTGATGAGATTTACAGATGACTTAGACTTGGTTTCTTTACTGTTACTCTGTTTCGGCTCTGTGTCCTCAGAGCCCACTGCAGAGCATTTCTGAGCGGCAGCAAGTTGACACTATAGCCCACCAGGAAAGGTGCCCACTGCTGGGACCTTTAGGTGAATCTGCCCCAGTTACATGGTCCAGATCCCCATAGTTCGGGGGTCCCAAGTGCCCTGTACTGTGTCTGCTCTTGTTGGCTTTCTAGCCAGGTTTTTACATCTCGTTGTGTGTGGGCTTTACCCAGCTGCACAACCCAGAGCATAATTCCCCCAGTGTCTGGAAAGGGACATTTATGTGGGCAGGGAGGGCTTGGGACTGCCCTGCTTGCGTGGCTGGCTGCAGTCAGTCCCACTATGAATACAGACAGTTTGGATCTCCTCCAGCAATTGAGGCCATTGGCATTTTCTGTTGTCTTCTCCAATGCTTGGGGTCCTCAGAGTTTGTCATGATCACCAGTCCTTCTCTCTGAGACCAAATGTGAATTTAAGGTCTACCCTTGACTTGCTTCTGTTAACAGCTGAAAACACAAAAGCGTAAGGTAAGAAAGTTGATTTTGCTGGTGAGGGATCTGGTAGGGAGGATCTGGCCTCGAAATTTCACATGAAGGCCCAGGCTGAGACCCCAGAAAGTTGCTGTTTGGGTCTGTGTGGCAGAGGGCATCTTAGAATGCAAACAGCATCATCTGCATATTCCTCCTGGGCTCAGGGCTTAGCAAAGAGCAGGTCCCAAAGTTCCTGAATGACCTCAGTAGCCTGGGAACATGAGTGGGGACAAGAGGGTGATCTGAGACTCAGCAGTGAAACACGTGTCCTTGCTTGGCACGTTACCTCTGGAAGACATCCTCTAGGATGGACTTCAGCAAAGGCTATTTCTATGCTGCCAGGTACACACCTTAGTGTCAGCTGAAGGAGTGGCAAGTAAAGGGCTGTAGAAGAAGAAATATTTTTTCTTGGTTGATACCACAGCAAGGAAAAGACTATGGATTTGCTTCAGGAGGGGGAAATCTTATGCACCCTCGTCACTCACTCCTGACTCTCCATCTGAGAATCAGTCATACATAAACTACTTTCTCACTGAGCAAGGCATGTCAGAAGGAGAAGGAGGCAGGTGGACTTGATTCTCTGTTTTTCATCAGTGTCTCTCTCCAGGGTGTGCCAAGGTCCAGGCAAGAGGAAGATGGATTCTCTCAGGATCTGTGTCCACCCTGATGTGCCATGGCCCATGGACCATGACTCCCCCACCTTCAGTGAGATAACCCCTCAGATGCTACTGATCCCTCATGCCTGAGATCATTCCTGAGATCACTTTTGTCACAAATGAACCAGCCTGGTTAAGGGACCTGGGGCTGCTCTTTGCCTGAGCCCGTGTGCCCAAGGTGACAGAGTGTGCACTGGGAGGACAAGGTGTGGGGAGGGAGGCACAGGCAGAGCCCTAGTAGGCAGAGAGGGGATAAGAAGAAACAAGAGGCCAGGGAGGTCCTTTTGCAACTGGGACAGAAGGTCTTGGAAGGGAAACCAGAATGATAGTAAGGCAGAGGTGCAATAGCTGAGGCATCCCAAACAGAGACCCACAGCACAGGAAGCATGTTTCCTCCCTGCTGCTGTCTTATGAATGAGGGAAGTTCCCCAGCCATCAGTGGGGAGGGAGTGACTGAACAGAGACCAGGGATAGCAAGACAGACCAAGGCAGGCTTACAGGAAATCTGGGTGGAAAATTTGGAGGAAAGAACACAGTAAGAGGAATTTTTTTTTTAATCTTTTATGAAGTTGTTTCAGAATCCTCATGTAAGGATTATTATCACTTAAGTAAAGGGACAGGCCACTTCAGGAATGTAGTTTGACCTGGAAAGGGAGCTGTGCCTGGGGAAGAGGGATTGGAGCCCCCAGCAGCAGCCTGCCCTTGCAGCATGGGGGGACATGTAGTGAGCGCTCAGGATTGCTGCTAAACAGGGCTTCCCAAAGGGGGATTGGAAAAGCTCCTTAGCTGGCAGAGAGGAGAAGCCAAAGCAATGGCAAAGGATAGAGCAGGATTTGGCCCAGCTTGCCAGTGCAGATAATGGCAAAGGGAAAGGATCTGTCTCATTCACTGTCTATCACAGCTGTGTTAACTCATCAGTGTTTCAGGAACTAAAATAAATATACAGGTTTTCAGAGCAGGACCATGTTTCACCTGTGGCACAACTGGTGAGCAGGTCAGGGCAGCCATTGCCCCGTGCCTCAGCACAGCCACAGAGTTCCTTTCACTGGGACTTGCTGATGGTTTCACAGCACAAACTATGGCATATCAGAACACAGGATCACGGGGGCCACGGTGCAGCCTGAAGGCATCCAGCTGTTCATTTATGCTGTGGCTTCTTCACAATCCACTTACTAGCAGGTGGCTTATATAAATCAAACTGGAAATATTTCCATAAACTGTAATTTCTGCGTAGTTTCTGGAACCAGAGAAAATCCATGGACTCCATCCAGGAGCTCAGGTGAGGGGGATTACAATGGCTCAGGAAGAAGTGTTCATGCCTCTGTTTTCCTGCAGTGCACCCTTTCAGTGGAAGGAGCCTGCCTGCCTGCCTGAGAGGCAAGTCAGCACGTGAAGCAAAGCCAGATGCCCTGTCTTGCTCACGGCGATAAACTTTTATTCTTTGTTTATTTGCAATCCTGCTTAATCTAGAGGAAATCATCTTCACTAGGGAAGCATAGCTTGTTCTTCATTTATGAAAAGCACAACATTCTCACCTGCGTTTGTGATTTCTCACCTGCCCTGACAGCTCCTCAGGGACTCCAGACCTGCCCTCTGCAGCTGCTTTTCCTGACTTTTCCCCATGCTTTAGGAAAACAATATCAGGCAAGTCAGAAAAACCAGGATGTTCCCAAACTGTCCCTCAGAACAAGACCATATTACCATAAAAAGCTTACAATGGGTGATGTGAGGATATCCATTTTTATTATATATATATATTTAAAAAAAAAAAAAAGAGGAAACAACAAAAAAATCAGAAGCTGTCTGAAAGAAAATTGCCACAAAGGAAAGGAGTGAGGGCTCAGTTTCTCTGACAATCAGAGTGATACAGCTTGCATGAGAATTTATTTCAGTATGCTTCTTCAGCACACACCAGACTCCCAGGAGGGTGTTTCAGATCTCATTTCCTAACTTTCCTGACTAACCAAAGCTTGCATTTATTTGGCTTTTTCATTTTACACTATCCTTCAGAGTCCTGCTTGATTTCTTACAACCTTCCTGCCTTTTGTGCCTCACCTTTTCCCCAGTTCCCCCACCACAGCCCAGAGAGATAAGAAAATACAGAGGATGTGCCAGTGACCGCAGCTCCAGGGAACTTCAGTTAATCTCTCCCAGCAGGACACAGTCCCTTCTCAGAGGCTTTACCCAGCCCATGGCTATTTACAGCAGTCAAGAGTTCAACTTGTTTTCCCAAAGCAAGTTCTCATTATAGCTCAGTGCTCAGGCTTCCCAAGAAAAGCAGAAACATCTCTTCCATTCTTTCCAGCTCTGGAAAAAAACCAGCTGAACCAGCCCCTCTGATGGTCTCCAGAGTCTCACAGAACATAGAGTTACCCAATCCTTAAAGGAGCCAAGGAATAAGCATCCTTGGTGAATTTCAGATGTGCTCCCTTGACACGTGCAGCAGCTCACACTCTGTGAAGTCCCACTGGCCTTTGGCAGCATCCAAAGCCCACAGCTGGGCTGAGGGTCTAGGTCCTGGCATCTCATACTGCTTTCTCCCCATGTTACTCTAATTTGACACGGGAAAGTTTCTTCTTCCAAGTGCTGTTTCAGTTCACTCTTGCTTCCTTCAGGCTTTTTTCAGCTGATGTAGGAATAGCACCGGTTCAGAGTAGGAGATCCCTGTGTTTGACTGCACATCTTGGGGCAGAAGACCAAAGTGGTATTTAATAAACCACAAGCTTTGCCAAAAGCAGCATAATCAAATCCTGTGAAATGAGCAATTGCTGCAACGGGGATAGCTTGAGCTGGTGTGCTGGCAGAGCAACAGCTGCTTGTCTCTTGGCTACTGCTGAGCCAGGTTCAAGAGCTTGAACACAGCTTTGAGCTCTGGCAGCAAATCTCAGAGGCACTACAGGCTCAAGCATCCCAAGGGCAGCAAAACCCCCTTGCATCAGTGCCTGCCACCCAGTCTGTGAAGTGGTTTTGCATGAGCTCCAAGAGCAAGAGGCGAAAGAGTGAGTGAGAGAGAGAGATGTTCACTCAAACTGGCAGCTGCCTTTTGTTTCATGATGGCAGCTGCCAGCAAGAGACAGGCAGGGCAAGGGAAAAACACACAAGAGCAACACGCTAGATGCAAAGCATATTACACGCTAGATTTAAAATAAAATAGCATGCATGAGGGGTAAATATTCAGCATAATGCATGACGACTCAGCCCCGTCATTCTCCTTCCATTTCCTAGGAGCTGTGGGACTGGATCTCCCTGGGCTGCACTCGCCACCCTGAATGAAAAGACAGGGGCAACACTCAAATTTTATAAGCAAAGGAAACAAGGGCCTAAACATTGACTTTCTTCATCCACTTGAGACAGGTGAAAGGACAAATATCACTTCAGTGCAGGAGGGTGGTCTGTGAGTGATCCTGTACAGTGGGCTTGTTGTTTCTCTCACTTCTGACAGCTCGCTTGCTTCCTCTCCTTGTGGGACTGTATTTCACTCAGTTTAATGTTTTTGGCAGGGTGATGGCTCTGGAACCTGATCCCCCTCCCCCCACAGAAGCAGAGCATCTTTCTGCTCCTCCATCTCAGCCTCCACAGCACAGCATTCCCAGCACCACCTCCTGCTCCAGGGAAGCCCTTTGTCAGGGAAGGATCCACTTTCAAACAGCTGCACGGACCTGGATGATGCTGAAAAACATCTGTATCTGCATCCTTCAGGGATGCTGTTCCTGCATCTTTCAGGGTTGAAGGATCATCCCTGGCCCTTTGGCTCCTCAGCCAGTGTTGTTCCTCAGACAGGCGTGCCAGCAAAGGTGGGCATGCATTTCTCACCCCTTTCCCCAGTGCAGAATTTGACAGCACAGCGAACCTGTCTCTGGGCTCCCTGGTACTGCAGCAAAAACACTTTGGCCATGTGGCACTCACTCCAGTGGCTTGAATTTATTTTAATGGTTCTGACAGCCAACTTTGTAGCAGCAGCTTCTTCTGCCAGATCAGATATTGTTTACCCATCCTACTTTAACTTCATGCCATGTTCAATATCTTCTCTCCACACCAAGCTCACTTGATGCCAGATCAGGTATTGTCTGTCCTCCCTCGGCCAGTGCAGAGCATAAAGCTGGCACATGTTCCCTGTCGTGCACTCTGGCTAATTCAGCAGAAATGTGAGCACATGCCTGCACCTGATCCAGACCTGTTCTTCCTGCTGAGTGTTCTGGTGGTGCACAGAGCTGGCACTCACCGCCAGGAGAGCGCAGCCTCGGAACACTCGGACAGCTGCCAGGAGCACCACACATACCATGGAAGCAGCTTCCAGCTGCCCCACACCCTGGCCAGAGCAGCTGGAGCACCTGGTGCTTGTAAAGGTGATGCTGGGACACTGGCAAGCCACGCATGAGCTGTAAACCTGTTGGTGCATGAACAGAAGGGATAAGGGGTAAGGGGCAGCGGGGCAGGAAGAGGAGGGCAAAAATTGTGCTTTTCGTAGCTCAGGTTAAAAGAGCAGTGAGATAAGATGAGGTTTACCTAAGTCTGAATTCTAGCTGCTACTTTAAAATAAATAAATAAATAAAACCTGTGTTTTTCCTGCTCCAGCTATCTCAAGTTAGTCAAGCCACACTAAAAAAATACCTTTCCTTTATTTACTTGTTCAAGCAGGGTGTGTAAGCATACCTGAAGCAGGTCTGAGCTCCTTTTTATGCAAGGAAATGTTTCAGAGGAAGCCAAGAAACCGGGACTTTTTTTGCATGCAAGGTAGAGAAAAAAACGTATTGTCTGCGAGCAAAGTAACTCCAAATGTGGCCATGGAGATAAAATGGGGGTTTCAGCTCCTGCATGCAAGAGCAGCATTT
Organism: Pachyramphus minor; assembly: GCA_013397135.1. Taxonomy (NCBI): domain Eukaryota; kingdom Metazoa; phylum Chordata; class Aves; order Passeriformes; family Tyrannidae; genus Pachyramphus; species Pachyramphus minor. The sequence goes on along the minus strand of VYXB01010311.1, from coordinate 69,506 downwards.
CTCAAAGACAGCTTTTTTCTGTTTCATCTTCTTTCTGTTTATTTTAAGTGAAGCTCTTTTCTATCTCCTTTTTTAGGTTTTAATCTTTGTATAGAACACACTCTGTGACCCTGACAGAGGAAAAGCTGCAAAGTCCTACCTCCCCTATGAATGTGTTTAGAAACACTATGTGATCAAAGTCAGCACCGTGTGAGCAGCGACTGAGTTACTCCCATTGCCACGCATTCCCGGTTTTGACAGACTGCATCGTTTGGTGTGTTGATGTAGCAGCATTTCATACACTATGAATATTCACCGCGCATATTAAATTAACCAGGTGAGAAAATACAGGTTTGTTTTGCATGTTAACTCTGTGTTAACGCTGCCCCTAAGTGGTTAAGTTGGTTTATTGCAAGTTAATTAGCCCCTCATTTCGGACAGTTATTTATTTATTTGTGGAAGACTCTCGTGGCTTTTTCTCTTCCAGCCTCATGCTTAGACCTTGCCGCTCTGCCTAGTCTGTGTTTGCATCTTACTCTGTGTGGGTTTCACATAACCACAACATTTACAGTCAACTCAGCTTAGAGAACACATGTACAGGAAAACACGGGTGCCTACTACACATTTACTACTCAATCCAAGCGAGGCTGTGATCCTGTTAACAGGCTCCTCTCCCTCAGCTCGTTTTAATTAGCATTTCAAGGGATGCTTGGTACTGCAAGCTGGTGAAGTCTGAAGTTATGATGGGCGTCTTTCCTCTTTAATCAATGTGCCATTTCGTGAACATTTCATCACCCAGGCAAGACTTTTCTCAGGTGCCTTGATATTCATCTTCGTGTTCCCACCCTGCTGCATGGACCCATGCAATGTGCCAAGATCACACCTTCTCCTCTTGGGGCAGCTGGTTGCTATTGGAGAGGTGTGTGGGTGCAGGCACACTAAGAAGAGCAGCTCAAGCTTCCTATCAGGCCTTGAGTTTCTCTTCTTCACAGAGTGGGCTCCTCCACCTGCCCCGTGGGGAAGAAGCAGGTGAGGAAGGAAGACAGCTCCATGCAGTTTGCTGGCTCTGAGAGGCCTCACACCAACAGGGGAGATGTGACAAAACCTCCAATCAAACAACTGTAGAGCTTCCTGACATGTTAGGCTCCAAGAAGACTTTTTAAATCTCTCTCCTTGTTTTAGTTGCTTCCAGGCTGTGGCTGGGGAGCCTGGGACTGCTCCCCAGTTTGGTTCTCAGTCACCAAACTGCCTCCCAGGGCACATTAATTGTGATACCCTCAAAGTCCAAACTTCCTTGGCTCCTTGCTTTATTAGAGAGCTGAGTCAGACAGGTCAAAGTAGATTTTCATTTCTGAAGTTCTGCAGCTCCTTTTGGGATGGTGTGGAGCAAAAGTGCACCTTGGTGCTGATCCTTGGGGGTTGGGGTCCAGACAGGCAGAGTCCTTGCTCACTGGGCTTGCACCTCCAGAGACCTGGAGGTAATTCACAGTAGAGCCTCTGCCTGAGGAAAGCAAACCCAGTCAATATTGCAGTAGCAGGTGCCTGCACGTCTGCACTGCACCAGGCAGCACAGCCATCCATCCCCGCTCAGGCTGCGTTGGCAGCAAGGCAGAGGAAGGCGAGGAAGAGCAGGGGCAGTGCAGCTCAGGATACCTGGATATACTGGCAGAATCTCTCTCTTGATTATCAGCCTCTTCTTGCCATAAGCTCTAAAACTCATATCTAAGACACCATAAAAACTGAAGAGCAGTGAATCTTCAGGAAGGTCTCCAGGCTTTGGCAGAGAGCACGGGCTGCTTTTCCATCATGCCAGCACTGCCCTTCACCTTGAATGAGCGGCATTTGTTTCCTATCGCCTTCCCTCGTGAACGCGCAGACCGGAGCCCGGGGGGGGGCGTTTCGAGTGCCTTGAGCTCGGTGCAGTCCCCTCCTCGCATCTCATCCCAGTGCCGGGGCTCGGCGGGAGATATCTGGCCTTGCAAAGCAGGGGCTGGGGTGCGCAATGGGGGCGAGCAGGCATCCGTCCTTATCCCAATGCCCTGCTCCTGCCGCGGAGAGCTGCCTGCATCCTGGCCTTGCGCAGCACGGTTGGACATGGAGTTAAGGAGTCCAGACACTGGGATGCGAAAGGAGCCGTGACGGTGTGAGAGGAGCTCGCTCATCCTAAAGGGGCTTTGGGAGCGCAATGACAGTGGCACATTTATAGGGTCTCCCTGCTTCTTAAAAACTTGCCACCGCATCTGTTTGGTGCTGTGTTTTCAGTCGGAGCTGGGAAAGTCTGCATAAAAAGTCAGGGACTACCTTAAATACCCCCTAACCAAGCCTTCTTAAAACTCCTATTAAAATACGAACACCGCAGTCAAGCCGGCAGGCTAGAGGTCTGCCCAGTGGCCAAATAAATCAAAATATTCCAGATATCCTGTTTGCAAACGCCCATTAAAGCCTGACAACTGCTTAATATCAAAGGCAGCGTGGATCTGAAAGATGGGGAAAACGTGACCCTTTCTGCAAAGCAGCCCGGGTTTCTTTCTTGTCCTTTCTAAGCAGGGCTTCCCTGCTTCAGTGCTGTCCTTTTCCCGGGGGTTGCAGAAAAGGGTTGCCGGTGGTCTGGCGAGATGCTCGGGGCTGCGGGGTTGCGAGGGCTGGGGGTTGTGTAGCCACATCCCATCAGACCCCCAGCCCCACGGCCAGCTCTGGCCACCAAACAGTGTCTGCCAGGGACCTCCCTGCTCAGGACTGTGGCCCAAAGCCTGGTGTCGAGGTTCAGGCCGGGGTAAAAAACAGCCTTTTATCTGCGTTTGCAGCCTTGGTGATGCCTGCAGGCACTTTCCGTGCTCTTTATCTGTTTTCTCAAATAAATTAATAAATAAGAGGCGGAGAGGCTGGAAATAAGGACAGAGAAAATGAACAGATTTTGATCTAGTAAGTAATTTAAATCTGGGCTGGCAAGCTGCGTTCGTTCATTCATTAATTCAGCCTTGTGCTCAGAAAACCCCAGCAGGACTCTCTTCCAGCGCAAGAACTTCTGACTGTGAAATAAACCCCGTGTAACCAGATTAACTATGAGGTATGGATCAGCCAGGTCTTAGGCATTACTTCAAGCATACTGTACATCTCCAGAGCTTGATTTCTGGATCAGGTGTTGCTCACTGGAGGGCATAAACTCTCCAAAGTTTCCTGTCTTCCACCTCCCCCTGTACTGCTGTTCCTTGCTCAATAAATAAAAAAATATTATTATATGTGCTGTCAGGAAGCCTTGATTCAGCTGTTAATAGCAACACTGTCAATACCTTGTCTTTCAGTGTTACATAACTCAAAAGTGGCTGAATGGTTTTGTTCTGGTGTTGCGAAAATTAATCACTTCTAGGTTTAGCCCAAGCACAGAAAATCTTACCTTAAAACTTCAGCATTCGTAAATTCAGAATATATTTAGCGTGCAGAAACTGATGGGCAAGATACAAATCTCTGCATAAGCTTAGTGCAGTCTTCCACCTCACAAGTCTATGCTATACTGAATCACGAGGTGATTACTGTCTGTATGAGTGACTTCAATTATAGTATTATCATGTTATTTATCATTTGATAAATGAAGTGGGACGGCGGCCTCTCTGCGTCAGGTGCTGTACAAACATTGAGATGTGCTCAGACAAGATTCCAAGGACTATGCATAAAGTCGATGGGACATGGGTGGGAATCTTCAGACAATGGCCCCCTTCCATGACCAGGGTGATCTAATGCTGCCATAGTAAATCCTTGGTCTGGCTTGCCAAGGAACCCCTGGTTTTCTCTATGTGCTCCTCTGTGGACTGAACACAGAGAGACAATGTCAATGCTAAGTCTGTTTGTACTGACTTGTTTCAAAAATGGACAGTGAGAGGTCTTGGGTTGTTTGGGATTTTTTTTAAGGAGGCAAAATCTTCAGCTCATCTGGCTCTCAAACATTTTTACTACTATAGCCATCTAAAGCATGGTTTATGATGTAGTTAAAATTCATGTGTTGTCTCCACTGCAATTTCAATACTTTATTCCAATTTCAATACTTTATTTGCTATGGGGAAATCTAATACATGATAATGGTAAAGCTTCAGTCATGAAGAGAGCTGGGATCATCCTGTGGATACCAAATCGTCTCTTCTCTCCTCACAGAGACAAATGCTAAAACAAAGCTTGGTCACTGAGTTCTTTGCTGTACAGGGAAGCCGTGCAAAGCCAGGACCTTTGGCTTACCTGCTCTGCAGATGAAAGTCTTTGTCTTCTCATTTTTGGTAGTCTGGCACCTTTCCAATATATTACCTCATTTTTATTTTTTTCAGGGTGTGTCTTTGTACATATAAATGTATACATATACATACACAAGTATGCTTTGTATATGTGTTCCTGCTATCACTCTGAAGTATGGATAAATCACTGGCCCAACTAATGCCCAAACTTTCACCAAACTGGAATTTGGAAACACAAAGAATTCTTTCAGCATGGCCTGCAAATCTCACTTTTTAAATTGGATCTTTCCATACCAAGTTCTCACCAAGACAATCTTTTTCTTGTGACATTCAACCATTCAAGAGCCACATCATAGATAGCAGGGATGAAAACATGCAAAAATTACTTTTTTCTTTTCTCTCAGCCATTCCAGTCAGAGAAGAAAGTTCACAGGTAGGAGAATTCAGCTTCATCAGAGCCCTCCAGTGCTATTTATCAAGTTTTAGTCAAAATAATAGCTGTGAAAATGTTTAGTTTGTTAGCAATGAAAATACTTAACTGACATTGATTTTGGAGCTACATGTTGCTGAATATAAGCTGGTGCTTTTGCTCCTGAGCCGTTGGATGAAATGCAAGAGCATGCTCAGATGCCGGCTGAGATGAGAGTCTCCAAGGTACATGTGTTAACACTGCAGTGAAAAAAGCAGCCTCATCCCACAGACTTTAAAGAATACTCATGGCTTTTTAGTTCTTAGACAGCATCATCTTTTCCCATGCTAAAGTGTTCTGTTTTCTGTTTTCACAGGACTTCAAGGGGCAGTGAAATTGCTTCAAACCAATTTCATCATGTGAAAAAACAATTAACAGCATTTCCAGGAGAAGAACATTCTAGGTATTCATCATGGATTCTGCAGTCACAAACAGACCACAGGCACTTTTCCTTCTGACAACAGTATTTAGAATTATGTATTGCATAATATTCTGTAATTCTAACATTAATTTACAAATCTTTACAAATTCCATGGGCAAGGGACACATAGTGGCCTTTTGCTCTAAAATATGTATTCATCTGGTAGATAAAAGACAAAGGGTCTTCTAGCAACTGAATAGATCACAGAATCACAGAATATGCTGAGTTGGAAGGGACCCCGCAAGGATTATCGAGTCCAACTCTTAGCCATGCACAGGACCACCCCCAAGAGTCACCCCATGGCACCTGAGAGTGTCCTCTGCCTGTGCTGAAGTTAAGTCATACTTCAAGATTTCTTTTTCTGAAGTTTAATAGAATGAGCTTCTTCAAATTCTCCTTCTAGAGCAGGTTTGACAGGTTGCAAATCATTCTTCCAGACATTTTTAAATCCTTTCCACTTTTGCAACAGCTCTTGCAAATTAGACAAAGAGGGGAGAAGGAACTAAACCCCTCTGTTGTCTACCTTATCTCCTCTCATGAGCCCTGCCCACTGCAGCACAGGACCTCCTGTTTGCATGATTCTCAACAGCCACATACAGCTCCCTGCACCGATGGTACTCACTCTACAAGTGGATGCTTTGTTGGAATTGCAGCACGTGTCTCTCTCAGACCTTCTACTTTCAAATATACGGTGTCCTTGTTCTAGATATGCGACCAAATGTTTGCTTTCTCCCCTCGCTCTTTCAGACCTACACAGGCTCTGTAAGCTCACTTCATCAAAGGATCCAAGTGCTCTGCAGATGCTGCTGATACCTCCGTTCATTGTGCCAGCTGCAGATTCCTACACAGTGAATTTTTTTCCCTGACACACAAGTCAAAGTTCACTGACATCAGTAGGCAGACTGGTGCATACAAGAGCAGAATATGACTTTGTCCTTCTTGGCAGGTGCAAACAATAACGCTTCTTGCTTCTGCTGCTGGAAAGGTAATATGCCTCATGCAGTCCAGATCCATCACTTCATCTCTGCAGCACCCTGGACTTCAATCCTCAGATGCAAACACAGCAATGAAGGTCCAGGTTACAACTTTCTTTATGACTTGTTCACAATACACCTTAAAATGTGGGGAGCCATTAAACGTCACTTTCAGTACTCAGACTGATTTCTTGAGTTCCCTGCCAACAGCAGAGACCTTAAGTGCAATGGCTTAGAGCTCTGGCAAACCCAAACTCTCGTTTCAGCTCATATCTGAGGACCAGATCAACTCAAATTTGTGTCTCAAGTCTGCTAACACATCCCACAGGCAGCAGCCCTCATCTACACCCCCAATCTCAAGGGGAGCTTTGTGTGTCATTTCCTTGAAAGGTAGATGGGAACAAAGTGTTTACAGTTCATCCCCACAGTACCAGGTTTACTGTGATTGTGCAACAGTAGGAAACACTGCAGAGCCAGTACTGTATTGCAAAACACATTATGACAGAATAGACACTTTTTTTTTTCTTACTGGATCAGAACAAAGTAAAATGGGCATTTCAGTAGCTTACACAGACTGAAACCACAAAGATATGCAACATCTATGCTATGCTTTATCCAAAAGGCTTTACAACATTTCAAGTTCTGAAGAACTCCAGAGAATCCAGATAGATCTCATCTCTTGATGTATGGGTTTGCTTGTGAAAACTTCACTTTGGAGCCAAGAGAGATAGCCAGACATGTCCTGCATCCTAGGCTAATTGTATAAGACTATTATTTATTCCATTCAGTAAGTGTGCATCTGGTGGTGATGATTACAAAGCCTATAAGAAGGTTGATACTTTCTAGCAGGTGACATTTTTATGGTTAATAGAAACTGTCACAGAAACCACTTGGAGGGGGATATGTACAGGCTTGATTTTCAACTTAACAGTAAATCACTTCAGATTAGAATTAGATATCATGACAAAATCTTTCATCCTGTAAATTTCCAGAATGCAAGTAGCGGTGGCTCTGGGAAAAACTGTGATAAAGCTGGAAGAAAAGTTTCTCATTTGGTTTTGACATCCAGTGTGCCTGAGATCGTGTCTTCTTTGTAAATGATAACCGCATTACAAAGGTACTTGCTCTTTCATTTCTTGCTATTGTATTAATAATAGGAAGTAGTCCTTCTTGTAGGCCACGACTCTGTGGGCAAGAGGTAGTGCAGAGATGGAAGAGAAAGATGGGCATCATGCCAGAGACGTCACAGGGAACACAAGGCCCACAACGCTGCAGGACTCTGAGTCATCCCAAGTCCCTGCAAATACAAACGAGCAGCAAGTGGGGCTCATACCATCAGCCTGTTGAGATGAGGACACAAGGGCTGATGCCATAGGTGAGGATGTCTCTACCTAAAAATTCTTATTGCTGGTTTGGAGCAGCTGCAGACTTCTGTAGTGTTCATGACACTGATCTCCTGCCAAATGTCCTGCAGCTTCAAAGTAGTTTTGTGGTAGCTGTAACAGTCAAAGGACATACGTAAGACAAAATCTGTATGTAGAGACAATATCTTTGGTAAGACCAACTTATTATAGATGGGAAAATTAGACAAGCTTCTGGGCACAGAAGTCCTTCTTCAGGACTCCAAAAGCCACTTCTTGAAGTGTCTCCAAATAAAAACCAATCAACACAAATGACCAATAATCTCCTGAACATTACAGCTCAGATTTTCCCTTCCAGCAAGGGCTTGAGTCAGGGTCAGTTTTTCACCATCACTGCTTCAAAAGAGCCTGTTGTCTCCTAGCAAGTGCTGGGGTGCTTCCAGAGACCCAGAGCAGTTCTGTCTCTCAGCCTTGGGTCTTCATTCTTCCCTCCATTACATAGGTGCTCCTAGCCTGCCTGACACTGCCCTCTTGCCTGGACAGCTGTAAGGTCTTATTCCTTTTGGGCCTCTCCCTTGCATGACATGAGATAGGGCCTTCTTTGTTCCCAGCATTGTCTTTCTCATTGGTCTGGAAAAGCCACAGCTCCACGGGACAACTCATGGGGACAATGTGCAGTACTCAGCATGGGCACCATCTTCAATCTGTGCTTCTGTAGTGGTAGTAATAACATTCCCACATCCAAGACACAAGGTAACTTCACCAGGGGAACCCAAATTCTCCATAGACAGGGGAAAGCCTCACGAGAACATTGTGCATGAAACTAATAGGAAATAAAAACATATATGTAATAATGTTTGTGATGGAGCATATCCATGAAGTCAGGTTATACTCCAACTTGCAAGGGTCCCAGTTCCACCCTCCCAGGGAGGAGGGACATTCCCTGGCTGCTCTCTTTCACTGGGGCTCTGCTTCCAGTAGCGAGAACAAATAACCATTTAAACAGCAGTGACACTGCACTGTACATCTCTCTGCAGCCCTCGCCAAAGCACCAGTCACACACCACTTACCACAAGCCGAAGAATTCACAAATCTGGCCTGTTTTGAGCCAAACAGGGGCAGTTCCAGCCCTTAGGAGGACAGCCCTGCCAGCTGCCCTCCCTCTTGCACAATAGGGAGAGGAAGGGGACATCCATCTCCAGCACCCAGGATGAGAGCAGCCGTGGCAGCACACGCAAGGAGACAGGTGGCTGGTGGGAGCCACAATGGAAAAGCAATTGCATGGCACCTCTCACATAGTGCAGGCACGTGTAAAAGCCTGCAAGCAGCCTGAGCCAATTAATTTCCATATTCCCTTTCACTCAGATCTTGAAATGAAGCTCGTTGCATTCGGCACAGGACAGTCTAGAGGGGGGGGGGGAAAAAGAAAAAAGGAAAAAAATGATTCAGCAATCAGCAAATTCAGAGAAAGGGTAGAAGGAATGGGTCTGGAGAGATGAATCAGCACTGGCTTCAGGTGATGGAGGGAAGGAGGCATTTCTGCTCTGCTGATTTGTGCAGCCTGATTGAAGTCAGCCCAGCACTGGTATTGCATCGGAACAGAAACTGCCTGATAGGCTGCGAATGCTGCGAGGGGAAAAATCCAGCAGTCATGCAGACAACATCTTTATTAAGTACATTTTGTGACCTCCCAGCTGATTGGAGATTCTTTTACTGACTTATAGTAGATTTTATGGATGCTGGGGGAGGGGTGTGGCTGTTGTGTGGGGGTTTTATGCGTATGGTGAGAGTGTGTGGGGTAGTGAATTTTAAGCAGGGCTGCATGAAATTCAGTCACTTAATCTTAAATTACAAGCCACTGGCTGCCAAAGCAATTTTTTGAGATGGAAATTCTTCTGATTCAAGGGTTCCTTTGCCTCTTTTAAGGAACAAATGAATAAACAAACTATGAAAATGTTATTTGGTTTTTCAGAATTTGCTACTTTTCTCTGGGGCATTTGGCAGGGCCACCTTTCCCCTCCATAACAGGTAGCTAGGAGAGTATGATTCATGATGAACAGATATGGTTTCCAGCATTTCTCTGTTGCATAGCCAAGACCTGAGCCTACTGGTTAAAATGTCGCATGGGTGTTAAATAAGGTATACCAGAGATTACAAAACCTATCCCTGTCCTCTTGAAAGCCCTAGAGGAAACAATGGGCCAAAAATATTTTTAGAGGATATATCCAAGGGTTTGGCAATATTCTGAGAGTCCTTAGTCAGCCAGTTAAACCCTCTTGGGTTTACCCAAGGATTACTCACACAAGTAATTTTTGCAGACTGAAATTCTTCTGTGCCCACTCTCTGGCAATCAAGTTGTTGTAGGAAGAGCACTCTTCAAACAAGATATATAGCAAGGCATGAGTGCTTGAGCCGGTACTAAGAAGAATTAGGCCTTCTGAAAACCTGGCCCTGTGTCTCAAACCAGCACCAGGCATCCCAAATGAGTAGATGGTTTTGGGAAGGTGCACCTGCTCCTCTCTGGAGCCTCAGATGCCTTGGTAATGGGGCTGCATAAGTGCCACTGCACCAGGTGACCTTTTACATCAGTAAGTGCAGAGGAGAAGAAAGAAGGTGTTAACTATCAGCACACTCATTCCCTCACATTATGTCCCCAAGAATGTTCTGAGGAATAAACATCATGAACTGAGTCATTACAGGAGATTTTTTTTCATTTGTTTATTTTCTGGATACATCAGACCTGCCTGAGACAGTCATACAGAGTTGTTGTAGTAGAAAATTATTCTCCCAAAGAAATAATTACCAAGCAGGTAATCTTCTCTTAATAAATAATATATATATGATCACACACTTCTCTAAATTTCATTCAACCCAGAAAAAAAGTCTGTAAAACAAAAGTGGCTTTCCTGTTCCCCCCTCCCCTTTATTTTGCGAGTCAGGACATCCATGAATTATTGAGGCCTGCTCAAAATGGAGCCGCCTTTAAAGCAGAGTCTCTGTATTGAGGATTATGTGTGGATTATTGCTGAGAGATCGTTCAGAACTGGAGCTAAGCATTTACCCAGAAATCATTTGTAATTCCAGTTGCCCCTTATTTTGGCTAATAGCGGCTGTAAGGACAATTGGATCAGTGCTGTGTATACCTGTCAGCTGCGCCGAAATTCCCCGAGCAGTCCCGAATTGTGTGCTGCACGATTACCAAGGGAAGCTCAGCTCTGTGCCTTATCTCTTTTATAAATCCTCTTAATGCGGTGGCTGCCCGATCCCCCGCACGCCACGGAATCAGCACCTCCCGCCAGTCACCGGGGAGGGGCTCTGCCTTCTGACGGACCGATTCGGCAGGACTGGGGACCACCACGCAGGCAGCCTCCTCGGGAAGGAGGATCCACACGCGGGTGAAGCAGGATGTGGATGCAGGAAAAACAATGTCGGGGAGCGAGGGAGGAGGGAAAGAGAAGGAGGGCAAGGAAAAGGCTGCCTGGCGTTGATCAGTCCCTACCCGTGCTGCTTTCCAGAGGGGCTTGCTGTGCCCCCTGGGCACATATCCTCTCCATGAGCGGCAGAAGGCCACAACCCTCCCCCACCTTTCCCCATCCTCTCATCACTCAGGGCAAAGGAGACAGGCTTCCCAAAAGGGACAGAGTGCCCAGCTTGCCCACCCACACCAGAGACTCTCTCACCGTGAGCAGGCCACACGCCAAGCCTGCTCTTTGGAAAAAGCCAACGTTTCCCATGCCACAAAAGAAGGATTGCTACAGACCTCAACCCACTGCATCTCCCTGCCACAGCAGCGGGTGTTATTAAACAAATCCCTGCCTGGCTGAGAGAAGGGGCAGGGGGGGAAGGTTCCTTGGGTTTTGCCCATTTTGCATGCACATAAAAGATGAACTTCCCTTTGGAAACAAAACGCACAGAGTTGCGGTTTGAAAGGGGCCTCAATTTGGCTTCGACCGGGTGCAACTAATTGCAGTTGCGAGCGCCGGCAGGTGCGAGCAGGCAGCTGAGGAGCCCTCCTCCTCCCCCAGCCCTGCCTGCCCTGCCTGCCCCCGGCACAGGGCATGTCCAGGCTGTGCTGGAGACACAGCCAGGAGATGTGAGGGATGGGACTGCAGAGGGAACAGGGTGTTTGCTGCATCCCCTCTGCTACTTCATTTCTGCCAGGACTCTGCTCAATGTTAGCAGGGCTGGATAAGGTCCTGGAAGGCCCTGGAAGGTTGTGAAAGGTCCCAAAATGTTCTAGGAGGCCCTGGAAAGTTATAGAAGATCATCAGGGCCACCCCGGGCCAGGGTGACACCGTGCTTTGCAGTCAAGAGCCCCTCCTAGTCTCTCTGTCCCCCAGCTGTGGTAGCTGGCCATGTCGGGAGGGAGAATTGCTGTACAAGTCCTGGCCAGGGTTTTGTCTTTATCCATCACAGGCCCCCAAGCCAGCCAGTGTGCTTCCCTTTTGGCTGCTGCACCTGATTCCTCATGCTGCTGAGCTGTTTGTTTTCTTGGATGGAATGCCCACGTGGAACTGGCAGAGGATGGAGGCAGTTTTGCTGTCTGTCACTGGCGGGCCAGGAGCCATGCATTGGCTCACTACTGCTTCCCAGGATGACTTCACTCCAGACAGGGGTTGATTTTCCTCTTCTGATTTTTGGGGTGCTCCTTGCCCTGGCCAAATTCAGCAGAGCCACAGCAGGAGGAACACAAAGCACACTTTATCAGTATCTTTCCCGAAAGCCTGCAATGCTTTTAGCAGGGCAGACAATTACATTTGCCTTCTTAATTCTTTCATTCTTTTTATGTCTATCAAGAAGTAGCTGAATCACTGAGATATGCACAGGTTTTCACAGAGGGGATCTGTGATCCCATTGCCACACCCTTCTCCTTCCACTCTTACACATTTGTCCCCTTACTTAACAGCCCAGGGTATGAAATGAAGAGTCCTGAGCCACTTTGGGCAGGTGCTGCAGGTTTCTCTGCAGTGTCTAGGTTCTTCAAGAGCCTGTGAATCACAGGGGTATTCCTAAGGCAGAGCAGGTTGGCTTGATAATCTAACCCAAGCTCCTGAGTAACACACAATGAAGGACATCTCTGAATTCATTCCTGAACGAACTAGAACACATCTTTGGCAGGAGGACAGGAAGGAAATCTAATCCTGATTTGAAGTTGTTGGTGATAGTCCCCACAGTCCTTGGTAATTAGTTCCAATGGTTAATTACCCTCACTGTTAAACATCTGCAACTTATTTGTAGTCAAAATTTGTCTGGCTTCCAATTTCTAGTTGGATCATATTATAGTTGCGTCAGCTAGATTGATCAGTCTTCTATTATCACATTTCTGTTCCCCATGTCAGTACTTAGAGGCTGTGATCAAGTCATCCTCTCAACTTTGTCTTCGTCAGGTTAAACAGATGGAGTGTCTTCTCCAGTCTGTCACTTCAAGCCACATTTTCCAGTACTTAGTCATTTTATTCTATGGCCTTTCTTGGATTCCTCCTCACCTCATTGACAACCTTCTTGAACTGTTAGACACACTCATCTTTTTCATCAATTCTCTCTAGATGTGGCATTCCCTGCAGTCATAGGACTGTGGTCTGTATTCTGCTTCTGGACATAAGTCCTAGTGTTTTTCTACATAGAAAGACACATTTTTGGGTTTGAGCCCATCTCATTAAGTGATCTGGACCATGCTGCCTCAGTGATCTATCCATCTCACTCTTCAGCTGGTGTTCCCACTGGTAAGGAGTTTTCCTCATACATGGTAAGGTTGGACAAGCTGCCTTCCCTTCCCTCTGCTGAACTTTCCCATTGCAGCACTTTGAAAGGACTGAGGTGGGGGATAGGAACTGGTGTGAGGATGGGAAAGTTTAGCACTCAGCTTTTGCCTCTGCAGAAAACAGATGCCTAACCTTTTCCGTTGTGGTCCATAATGCTGGCTGGTTTATTTTACTGATAAAAGGAGTTACCCTTCTGGGTGCAGTAGGTTCTGATTTCCTTTCACCACAGTGTATGGCAGAGATACCCTACCTAGCTTTAAATAAACTGGGTATCAAAAGCACCACTGTATCAAGAAGCCCAGCCAGAGCACATGAGCATGTTTCACAGCAGCTCAGCCCATACAGAGGTGGATGCTATTTCTTCTTAAACAGTGCTCAGCTGAGGAATCAACATCTTCCATGGATTCCCAGGGAGCAGTAAGCATGCTATTTATGGTGTGCAAACTGCTGCAAGGAGGGCCACCAAAAAGGAAAAACAGACCGTTGTTTTTTCCATAAGGGAGACATGGAACAGCTTTCCTTGTGCCCGCACACAGGATAGAACTGTGACTGTGGCTCCGCAGCACAGGCCACTTCCGTTTGCATAACCACACGCTGGACACAACTCAAAAGCATGGAAAAATGGGACAGTGCAAGCTGCCCATAGGCATCTGTACAAGTTTCCTGGCTCAGGGAACGTGACTGCAGTGTTATTTCCCTGTGATTCCCAGAGGCACTGAATCCTCTGGCTCATATCATGGGTGAAATACCACACAGGAGGGCCAAAGTTTCCAGGTCTCCAGCCCTCAAGCATCTGAAAGTTAAGCAGTACCAGTTCTTCTTCTTTCCTTTTCAACACGAAATTGCCTTAAAACTAGCTAAAGCTTTACTTGCCGACTGCAGTGACTTCTGTAGGTGTTACACAAATATTGCAGGATGGCAGAAGAGATCTGGTGGGCTGAAGTGCTTCTGTGGGAACTGCCCCCACTGGATTTGCCCATCATGTGTAGTTGCCTGAGGATGTTACAGGACCACAACCAGGCACTGTGCACACTGCCAGTATCTGTTCGTCTTGTTTCTGAGTCGAGGAAACAGCCATGTTGTAAGTGGGGATGACCTGTGTTTTGGGTATTGCACATGGAGCCTAAATTGTGCTGAGCAAAGCCTTGGGACTATTTAAATGAATGGGAGTTTTGCCAATGACTTCAATGGATCTGTGATTTCACCACGACATCTGTCATGCATTAGCTACATCAGTATTAATGCAACAAGCTGAAAACCAAGACCTGGCCTATGCCAGTTTAGTCAGGGAAGTAGTGTTGATACCAGTATCTGGGGGACAGCCAGACCCAGACACAATTCTTTCATTTTTTGTATAACTGCAACCAGGTTTGGGGGTTGTGGAGCTTTTATTATTATCCTAGTAAAAATTATCTCCCCTTTATCAAAATAGTTATATTGGTACAAAGACATTTGGGAAGCAGACACTGTTTTCATGTCACTCTGACTGGGATGTACTGCCTAATTCACAAGTGTACCCTAACATTTACTTCACTGATGCTTACAAAGCACTCTGAACAAAATAGAAGTACTATATTGTATTGTGACCACATAGACTGAAATGTTATTTTTATACCATGAAATATTATTTTCATACCATAAAATAATGTTTAAAAAAGCAATGTAAATAATTGATCACAGAGATCTCAGTAAAATTAACCACACTCAAAAATCTAGACTAGTCTCTGCACTATTCCAATAATTACCCCAAATATCTGGACTTAATGACAGAAGCCTGGTAAACATTTCAGTCATGAAACACAAAAAAAATCATGGCTCAAAAATAGTTTCTCCTTTCTGCGATTTTTTTTTCTCACAGTCCAAATAGCAGTGAAAAAGAACCCAATCCAATTCCCACAGGTCTCATTAATGAACCTGCAAAGGGAATGTGCTGGAATAGCTAAGGGCTCTCACTCCATTCAAAACATGTAGCAAACCCAAAAATCACTTATCTTGGCTGTTTTGAGGATATACAAAGTTTGTGTTCAGAACTGTGCAGCTGGAGATTTCTGGCACAGACAATATGCTAAATCTTCCGGGCTTCCCACTGCCAAACTCTTAAGGCAAAGCCAGAGCCAGGTCCTGCCTGCCCACAGAAGGTGAGGAACCTCCTCTCCGATTAGCCCCATTCCAGCTAACAAGGCTACTCATAGCCAGCCCATGTTCAGAGGCTGGTGCCAGCTGCCCAAGGGGCTGAACTGCCCAGCTATTCTGTGCTTTTTTGTTGTGCATCCTCCATCCTGCTCATGCTTTTTTGAAGCATGTTGTCAGGGGTTTCCATATCTCTGCTTAGTTTAGACCTCGGACCAAGAATTGAGGTGTGCGATGCACTGGTTGCTCTGCCCCAGTGACTGGCAGGAGATGCTGGGCCTGAGGCACACCTAAGTTTTTCCCTAGCTGTGGAGGGAGTGGGAAGCTATTGTTGGACATGGTAGTGTTGCTCAGTGCTTTGGGAACTACAGCCATTCATTTCTGGGTGTGTGAATTTAAAATCCGGTTAATCCATCTGCACCTGAGCCTCACCTTTCCTTGCAGTGCTGTGAAAAGGTGAAGCCTAAGCTACAGCCCAACTCTCCAAGCTATTGCATTCTTCTGTCTGTATCACTTTGGCTCTTACATCCTATGCAAAACCAACATGGTTGATAAAAAATGAGTTATCTGGGTTGGGGATCCTGGCTCAGCACAGCACAAATAGAGGACCAGATGCAAACCTTTACTTTGGGTTCCTGCCATCTCAAATACACATGAGTGGAGCTAATTTTGTTCCAAAGAAAATTAAAATTGTCTGGTTTTCCCCTCCCATGTAGTTTGCATGGTCTGTTTTTGTTTATTGAGACTGAGTTTACTCAGGCTTTTATCTAGACCTTGTTTAGGACAACTGAGTTGCTAGGTCCCCCCTGCTTCTCCAAACCCAGTCCCCTGCTCTTGTAGGCAATCACATCTTATAATGCCACTCAAAACCTGAACAAGTGCTGTCTAAAAGCTAGTCACATATTTATTTTTTTGTTGTTCCCACTGCTTATACTGAAAAGATGCTCCAGAACCTCCCATTTCGATCACGCCTTTTTGTTCGGCACAGTGGCAAATCCAAATAAGGGAAGGCAGTCCAAAAGGAATAAATAATATTGTGTGGGGAAGAAAAGCAACTAACCTACACATTATCATTAGGCAACAAGACGTGACAGGCAGTGTAATGTTTCTGGTTTTGTTGTGAGTCAGGAAGATGAAGGTCATGTGATATCAGCCCTCTCTGTAGCACAATAAACCTTATTAACATTATAAGATAAAAATAAATATTCAACAATTAAGGGGGAAAAGGGTCACACGTTTGCATCTGCTGGGGATTATTGACAGCAATCTGACATTACCGTCAGCTAAACCCACTGCTCTATTTTGTCCCGAGTTTCTAAAGCCATTATATAATGATCAGTCTAATAAAGTCTAGATTAGGAGCATTTCTCTTGTGTACAAAGAGATTGGCTTTTGGGTTGCCTTGTGGAAAAGCAACATTATTCTTAGGAAGAGAAAGGGTTAGTTGTCTCTAACAGGAATCCTGATGAAAAATGTAAACTGTCTGAGGCCATTTCAGACCTCCGGCAATATTTTATGCTAACAGGTTTATGTCTGAATTAACAAAGTTCTCTAACCACTTAGTCTGTTAAAATGCAGTTATTTTTAGTCCCCTTGCTAGGAAAGCATGTGCCAACCTGAATTTGGATTGTATTTATTACCATTTGCAATCACCTGGTGTCAGGGGCCACGTGAATCCTGTGAGTTTATCTGATTTGAGTCTGGAGCATCCAAATGTACCTTTCAACTTGTTTCTTCATGCTGTGCATGTCTAGAGTGTTTTGCAGTAATACCATAAGCCCCTACAAGTGCACAGAGTGATAGGAAGGAGCAGAGTAAGATACTGTCCCTTGGGTACCACATAGCTTGGAGGAAGGTGCTGAATTTGAATTATCCCATATCCACTGACCCAGCATCAGAATGCAAGCTCCCTTTCTTTTCTTCTCTTTTCCCTTAAAAAGGATGGGGGGGAGAGTGTGGGGGAGGGGAGTGGGGAGGGAGTAGTGTCACTTAACTCAAAGATTCTATCAAACCAAGTAGCACTGAAGTGTGACTCTTGTTTTACATTTCACATGAAAATTAGCAGCACAGCACTGGCATCCAGCAGCTGCTGCCTGCCCCGGACCTCCTGCTTCTTCAGGTCCTGGGACTGCAGAGTGAGGGGTGAAGGACCTTGAGACATCTTCAGTTGTGCTGGTCCAGAACTGCAGTGGGTGGTTGGCCCAGCACTGGGGCTGCAAGTGCTGTTGTGATGTCCCCAGAGGCAGGAGAGGCTGAAGACACAGAGCACTGCACTGACACAGCTGCATCACCTCCTCAGACTGAGCCAGCACAGCATCATGCTTTGCATTTCTCATTGTTCGTTCCCAGCTAATTAAAATCTCCTGAAAATTTCACTCATCTGGAACATCCATTCTGTTTCTGCTATTTTTTAAAAGCACGGGGATGATTTCAAACCTACAGGTCTACGCTGGCCTGCAAAATCACAATAACACTTTTCAAAAACATTGCCTATAGATGCCTTCCTTGGCTGGGAGGCAATAGCAGTTTCAATTGGCTACCAGAGGTAGGACTCAGCTATTCTTTAAAACTGGTTTGCAGAAGGCAGTTTTACAAACTATGTCAAAGAGAAGCTAAACCCTGTTTGCGTTATCACCTTTGTCACAGAGATTGTGATTAGCTGCAGAGCATTAGAGAGATGATAAACATTTTTCCTCTCGCCAGCTCAAGCCAGGCCTGAGATTTGTACCAAGGATTTTGGGTGAAATGCCAATACTGGAAAAACTTCAGTCCTGAAAGCAACTTGCTAAGCCACACTAGGGGCTTTTCCACAGGAAGAGGTTGGCCTTTGCAACGGGTGTGGAGAGCCAATGTGGCTTTTGGGCAAAGGCTTCCAAATAAAAACATATCCTGCACTGTTCCAGGTAGCTGTTACATTTTGTCCAAAGGCTCTGTCTGCACCCAGAACATTTTACACATGATATTCCTGACGAGATCGAACATAGTCACATCCCCAGAATGCTGTGAGCTCTGCAGCAACACCCAAGATCCGCAACCACTCTCTTAGTGGGAATTGGCTGCACCCAGGACCACTTATCAGCCCCAGATAGGGTTGAGTGACTTCTGTCAGCCATGTCTGTGAGAACCTGGCATTATTTTAAGCCCTTTGCCAAGCAGATGAGGGCACAGGCAGGGCAGGGGGTCCCAGCATTTAGAACAGCCCCTGTACCTCTCCACCTCAGGGTTATTGCTTTTGCTAAAATGAATCCTATTTGGTAGGCAGGGAATAGAAGAAAAGCAAATTTTTTGTAGTTCTGCAGAGCTGCCATGATCCAAGCAAGCTTTGACCTGCCTACATTACCAAAGAAGTGGTAAGCAGGACACTCTTATGTGAGCCATTTTTCACCTCTACTCACAGATCTTGCCTCACTATCCCTGTTTTTAAGAGCTGTGGCACTGGTTTCCAGAAGTAGCTCTCCAGAACAGGGATAAAAGGAAGATGTTCAGGAAGGGGCAAAATCATGCTCAGATTTAAATTCATGATGTATGTCCATAGGCTTCCATATCATGCAGAATTTGAGAGACAGACACAAGGAAGCATATGGACCTCAGTCATTAGCCAGTGCTGGATATGCCTCTTAAACGCTAGTACGATATGATGTGGCATGAAATACCTAATTACATACCCCGTTTAATTTTACTCCCTGTCTCCTGTCCAAATGCACACATGTAACGTAAGGTTCAGAGTTGCTGCCGTGCAAAATTCATGAGGACTCTATGATGAGAATCTAAGATATGAGGGCCTGGGGTCTCCAGGCTGAGCGCTGCTCTCTGCGCACAGCAGCACGGAGAGCTAAAAGACTGAGCTGGGATCCAACTGTGCTGCTGTCATGTGCTGTAAGGGTGACTTTTTGATGGCTTTTGATTCGATCCCTTATGGAAGGAGATAATATTTCTTCTCCTTGGAGGAAGGGTACATATTTGCCTTGAAATTTCAAAAGAATTAAGTCCTCCTCCGTGTCCCAATTAGCTTTCAGTGCATTTGGGCTGTGTCTATGTAGCACTTTTCTATAGTGCTTTTAAATCCAGGAACAGATATAGGTTGTACTTGTGTCTGGAAAATGGACATACCCAGGGATTCTTCCACACAACCCTGACAGGTTTCCATCTCCTTTGCCTGACTCAGTACAGCCCCTGTGCAAGGTACTATCCACCAGCAATTAGTACTGGAGTGTCAAGGGACTTCAAAGCAGGGAGGGAAGGGCTATACTTACAGGGCAAAAGTTGGCTTTTTTTTTTCCTTTATGCAAAATTAATTCAGGACTCAAGCATTCAAGCATGCCTTTTCTTCCTTTGCACTATGCTAGAGAGGTCTCCTAGTCCATGCTAGTCAGTGGAAAAGACATCTTTCTCTCCCACCTTTCTGATACTGGCTCTCAACATGAGCTTCCCTACTTTAGAAAAAAGCATTCTTTTAATTTTAGATCAGTGATGTTTCCTGTTAGCCAGTAACCGTTAAATCACTTTTACATCAGGTGAAAGTAAAATGCAAATGTAAGTATTTATTTACAGCCCCCAAAACAGTCCACACAGTTTAAAAAGGTGCACTCAAAGAAATGCTGAAGTCTTTCTGCAGCCATCCTGGTAGGTCCAGAGAGATTCAAAGCTTCCCATCAAAACATATTCACTTCTTTTCCTCCAAAAGCTTAACTACCTTTAAATGTTTCAAAAGGCAGTCTTGCTGCTCTTTCAGTGAAAACAAGCACTCTCACTCAGAGATGCAAATGTCAATGCACTGGATCAATGTGTGTCACCCTGTTCTTGACTTGACTAAACCAGCAACTCCCTCACTCAGTGAGGGTTAAATCCTCCCCCTCCAAAAAAAAAAGAAAGTTGCAATGTGACTCTTCTTCTGTCTGTCTGTTAAATGGTGTATTTTATTTCACTCCAAACCTCAGCCAACACATTTACTGCAAGCATCTGCTAGGAACAAACATCGTTTATTAATCACTTTTGATTGAGACCAGCCACTGAAGTCATTGACTAGTGCAGGGTGACTGATGTGTCAGAGTTCCACCCTGACATGTTCTGTTCTCAGAACTGCAGGAACAGTCATTTCCTACTTGCTCTGGACCCAGACCCCTGGGTTTCTGCCCACCTCTCACTCTCTGCTGGCAAGAACAGAGTAAGCAGGTGATGTGTGCATCAGAAAGCTTCACTAAGAGACTGTTGTCCCTTTGCAGAGTAGGTGCTTGGCTACCAGGAAGATAGTCAAGGCATATAGGAAGGGAAAAGAGGATAGTAATAAGTACTGAGACTTATTCTTCAGGCTGCCTTTGAAGAGCCTCTTCTAGCTAACACTTCGTGTGTGGGGATCTGTCATCTCTGAAGACATTGTAACTCAGATTGTCCTCTGTTTTGGAAAATTACTTGTGGGAGTTTTTGTTCTTCTTGGGACAAGCAAATACTCCCAAGCCCTCTCTCTTAGAGGGTTGATTTACTTGTTTTCATGCAAAGCAGGGAAAACACCTGACGTTAAAGAGAGTGGTCTCAAATGTGATGTTTAGGAGGGAACCAGGCACCAGAAGGCCTGAACAAAGTATACTTGGTCACCTTGACAAGCTGACTAAGTCACCTTGACACGTTTGCAATTGGCTGACCTTTGTTCTTCAGAGAGTCACTCTACCCCCTTTCTCTAGTCCTGTGTTGGACATGAAAGTAGTCCAGCTGCTAAGCCCCTACCAGCTATGCTGAAGGCTTCTCTCCGAATTTTCTTCCACACATTATACATTTCCTCACACTGAAGACACATATCCTAACCTTACCAATCCCTCTTCTTTCCTTTCATCTGCAACTGCCAGTTACAAGCATAACAGGCATGCCTTGCCAGAACTCCTCACAATTTATTCTGTTTTTCAAGAAGCATAGCGGTTTTTAAAAGCCCATCACAAGTCCGAAGGAAGAGTCTGCAGCTACCTGTGTCCCTGGCACAGGCAAGGGTGCTTACCAGGGCAAGGCTGTCTAGCCAACGTGAATAAAAATTGCAAGAGACTCTCCAAAACCTCTCATCAGAGACAAATTAATTTGCTGTATTCTTCTCCAAGGTCATTTTTTAAATTGCCTGCTGGAGGGAGACCTTGCTAGCAAGTTACTCTCATCTCCTGCCAGAACTAAAGCTCCATGTTTCTCATAGCAGTCCCTCACTGACCTGTCTCTCTGAAATTACACCTCTCTATGTGAGGCTACCATGCTCAGCTTTCTCGAGTCCAAACCAACCAAGTTTATGAGTAGATCCACTGTGGAATCAAGAGTGTGACATGCAGGTGCAGGGGTTCCTCTGTCCCACACGGCTCAGGCTCAGCATTCCCATCTCTGCCATAGTCAGATGGGTGAAACCAGGACTATTTATGGCTTGTTACAGTTCTGCAATGAGGGGAAGGCTGGAGTTACTTTCTTGTCTTGGATGAAATTCACATCTCTTATGGCCTTTGTCTACTTAAAAGCTATTTTGAAAGACAACTTCCTGATTTGGAATGATGAGGTGGCATCAAACAGCACATTCAGGTACTGCCAAATGATTTCTCAGTGGAAGGTACACCTCCATCAGGACCACCAGCCCTGTGGCACAATGCAATTAACTCAGTCTGTCATCCTGAATATCTTCACTCTTATGCTGGTTCTCCAACAGTGTTCCCTCAGTGACCAAACAGTTCTCCCTCTCTCCTCTCCCAGGAGGAGAACGACACGCAGACTTACCAAATAGGAAGCAGTAGCATTTCTACTAAAATGTAACACAACATGGTTTTGATTTCACAGGAACAACTTTAAGGGAGGCCTTCTTATGTATTTGTGGTGCTCCTCACACCACAACTTCTTTCTTCATCTAGGGCCACAGGGGAATGATGTTGTTAAAAGCTAAACACTCTATTTCCTGGTGCTACCTCTGCCTACCTGACATCTATGGCCCCTTTGTAAAGGAAGAACAGTACACTGGCCACTGACTAAGATGATGAGATCTGTTTTAGCAAGCCACAACCAATTTTTCCAATTTCTGACGTACTGCAGTGTGTTGGAGTTTGATCCAGTCTGTGCACTGAATTCCATGCTGATGATTTCCTTGCTTTTCCTTTATGCTTCTGTCACAGTTATCCAGATATCAACAGATAGGCCAGGAATGAGCAATTCCCCTGTGCACGTGCTTCAGGAAGAGTCTAATCTCTGCTCTAGCCAGTAAAAGCTTTTAGGAAAAAATATCTGACAACAGAAAAAGAAAGCACCAAATCTCAGCATTAGAAGAAATCTGATACAAAATTCCCCATAACAGGCCATCTACTGCTCACACCCACTGCTCCTTAGACAGGAAACCTCTTAAAAGACCTCTGCCAGTTCTGACTCTTTGAGGCTCCTTACATAGACGCGTGTGAAGCAGAGAAGAGAGGAATGTCAGAGTGTGGCTTTCTCTCTACTGGTGGCTGCAGACAGACCCAACACTCAGAGCAGGAGGTAACATTGGGCTCGATTTGCATCAAAGCTGCTGCTGCTGCTGCTGCTTCACAAAGAAAAAAACAGCCAGAATCCATTTCAGTTGTTTCGTTCTCAGCTGTAGGTACAGCAAAAAGGAGCATTCAGATCAAGGGTATTTGCATCCTGAGAACACTCTGTACTTAGGTGCTTACTGTTCCATTTTGTGATCTCCTGTTACCCACAGGGTCCTTGGTCCTATTGCTGGTAGCAGGTATATTTACTGGCTTCTGCACCTTCGTTCCACATTTTGATCATGTTACTGCACAACCCCTAAACCTCTCTGAGGTTCTCAAGCATTGGAAAAGACCTAGTCTCACTCAGGGGTAGAAGATAGTGAACATCCCACATCTGTTTATGTTACAGCAGTGATGCTGCTTCACTAGTACTAAGCCTCAAGTAAAGGAAGGCTGCAGGACCACTGCACTGGATGTGTTTCCCCTCACATGTGACATCTTCTGAGTTCATGCTAAGGTAATCTGTACTTCCCTGTGCCTTTGCTGTTGTTGTAACATTTATGCTAATTTTTCTAGACCATGAGGGGAGAGTACAACTTTCTCCTTTTAAAAAAAAAAAAAAAAAGGCAGGTTTTCTTGGTTCATTTCCATAAAGCCCAATGCATTATGCATTATCTCATTCAAAGGTAAATAGTGGATACACACATGGATGAAAGATTAAATCCTGGAAATTCTAAACAATTGGCAGGAGGCATAACCATGGCAAATTGATTCTGTTCCCCCTCTGCAAAAAGAGAAATGAAAGAATATTTGCGCATTTTTTAAAATACATGTAAAATTTAAAAACTTTTGGAGGTTGGTTTCTTTAATTTTTTTTTTTTATGAAAGTACATGGCAATTATTGGAAAGTTCATTGAATTCCAAGGATTATTTTAGCACAAAATGTCTGGTAACCTTGTTCATTGCTCATCTGCAGTATTAGGGCCTAAGTACCTGAATAACAGTGCCTGCATCTGTCAGAGCGATGATATGCAGAGGCAAACAGAGCCAAACAGAGCAGCATACAGAAAATAAAATAAAAAAAAATCTTTAAAGAAAATCATATTGCCTCAAAGAAAATAAGTTAATTTGAATATGTAGGTGGTCTTGCTTGATTGGTTAGGTTTATGTCAACCCTGACCCTACAGTAACCCCAGTCTTGCTGATCAAAGGGATTATGCTAAGGCTGAGAGCTGAGTTTGTGGTCTGTAAGACCTTGCCACTGCACTGTGTATTGCCTCTCACAGAGCTATAATTTGGTATCCGAGGGCATCAGTGAGGAGTGTTGCTGTCCTTCCTGACCTTCATTTGGACTCAAAGCAGTTTAAGGTGTTGATATACAACTGATCACATAAGCCTTTGTTTTCTGGCCTGTGTCCCAGCCTGGCAGGGGGAAAGCAGTTAGTGACAGCACCTTTCTCAGGGCTGGTAGGGGGCTGTGAGCACACCAGGTGTCATTGCTGCTGTACCTGCACAGATTTGATGCCAAGTTGATCAAGCACACAGTTTCAGCACATCTCTGCTCCTTCTCTACATGGAACATTTGGTGCACCCAGTGCACAGAACTAAGAGCAGGCATGATGAAGAAAACTTTGCTGCCACTGTCTATGTTGGCCAGTACAGTAGCAACTCTATTTTATGGCCACTGGGGCCAGACAAGCCTCTTTTTACTATCCCTGTTCATTCCTTATTACACCTGACTGTACAACAGCATGTGTATGTGTGCAGGTGTAGAAATGAGCTCATGTTGGCTGAAGGGGAGTGAGGAATGTGCCTGTCAGAACAAACATGCAGCCTCCATGCCAGCCTTTGCATCCATTTCCCTTTGCTAAGGACCACTTGGCTTTCCTGCAGGCAGGTGTGTGCTCTTGCATGGTGGCCTGGCCATCTGCAATCTAATTTACGCTACATCTCACCTGATCAAGTCTCTCTCTTCCCTAAAATTAAGGATCTATGAAGCAGTGTGTTCCCTAAAATAAAGCACATATGAAGCAGTGTGACATTCAGAACAAGTTCTAGGTAAAGTATCAGGATGGGTTTGTTATGTAGCCTAAGACCAACAGAAACTGTCCCCTACTCACACCTCCACTTTTTTTACTGAGTCTTAACCCATTTCCAGACAACCAGCTTAGTCTCCCCTATGCTCTCCCATTCTGTCCCACAGCCACAGGGTGACACCTGTGCTCTTCTCTTCTGTGTATCACACTTTTGTGACACTGCTGACTAATTTAACAACCACATGTACAGACACATGGCTCTCCAGAGAGCCTATAAACTGATTTGGTGGTGTTACCCTGGAAGGAATACTCAAGTCCTGTCCAGGCAGGCAAGCAATCAAACACACATCACTACAATGCCAGTCTTAATGAAACATTACCTCTATTGAGGATGGATTCATGGTCTAACTGTACCCCAAGGCCTTTGGAAATGCTTGAAGAGGACATATAATTCCTCTATTCCCCTTTAACAACACAGAAAGGTGTCCAGTTGCACGAGCGGATGCTGCAGGATTTGAGTAACATCTCTACTGCTTCATCCCACCTCTGTGTAGCAGACAATGAACCAAAACTCACAGTCTCAGTTTTCTCTCTTGTTGAGGCTACCAGTCTATGCTCCAGCAGTCTATCCTTCCAAGCAGGAAGGAGAAGTATATCTGCAATTACATTCCTTCAGAAGAAGAGGAGAAGGGCAGGGTGGAGTAACCACCACCAGCTGACATCACTTGCCATCACAGGCATACTTGCTCATGACAAGGCTCAAAATGCTGTCTGCTCCTTAAAAGTTTCCTGGTTTACTCACTCCCAGGCCCATCCTCAGCCCCACAAACACACACAGGGTGACCTACTCGTCTCTCAAGAGTCGATTGGAAAGACAGGATGCTAGGGAAACAACCCACAGTTGCTTGGCATTTGGATTTGTTTCTGCAGGTAGGTTTTCTGTGATAACAGAGAACCTCAATACTCAGATTTTGACTTCTGAGAGTTCTTATTGTCTGTTGGACATGGCCACCAGTTCTCAGTTCAGCAAAGAAGGTAGGAGAATTAAAGAACCATTTTTCCTCTGCTTCCTTTTGCAATCTTGGAGGTGCTGACAGAGCCTCATAGAGCCCCTTTGCACTCTTACACGGAGTCTGAACCTTCTCAGGCTTTATGCCCTGGTTAGAATGGGGACACTGTTCACATCTCAGCAAATAGAGTTGGCTCTGTCCCTCACAGGTTTTCCTGTCCACCACTGCAGTTGTGTCAGGACTGAAAGCAGTTCCACCAGTGTTCAGGTTTCGTCCACCATTATGGGAGCACTTCATTACTCCCTCAAAATGTTTTTCTCCTACCAAGATTTCACACTGCCAGATAAGTTCCCTCACTGCCTGCAAGCAACAGAGATTCCAGGTCTCCCAGCTATTGGATATAAAGCAGCAGAGTGGTGGGGCCTGTCCAGTTGTTTTATTGTCACTATGTTCACAAGAATTATTTTTTTTTAGTCAGTATTCTTCTCATTGAAAAATGCTTTTTCCATTGTCCTGAAATGATTGTCGAATTCAGTGTGGACTTACCAAATTGCTTTCCTGGAAAAAAAATGTCAGGATTATATTCACAAAGCTGGGAGGAAGACAGGCACTTTTTATTCACTCATAAAGGATGTGGGAGTCCTGGGTTTAATTTCCTCGTCTGCCTGGGGGAACTTGAACCAGCATCACTTATCTCTCAGGAGAATACCATAAGGTTGTGCTGTGCTGCATACTAAGGTGGGTTGTTCTCACTCTCTGCTGTTGATGTGTCCTGGTCTGCAAGAAGGTCTTTCTAGACCTTCAGTTGAGACTCTCACATGGAAATGGTTCACCTGACTTCCCCAAGCTGTACTAATGAGTACTGAACTATTAAGGAACATGAAAGTGCTGTCAAAAGATTGCATCCACCAGGATCCCCCTGTGCTCATAACTGTGACACTCTCCTGAGAAATCAGAAGGGCAGAAACAGCAGTGGCAGAAGGCATTGCACGTCCTGCACAAGCACTGAATCAGGCAGAGCCATATACTAAAGCTCATAAGGTAAAAAACCACAGCTCATTCTGCTGAAGACAATTACTTGTACAGTCAGCACAAGTTAAAGATAGAAAGACCAAATTATTTCAAATAGAAAGTCTTCCTGATATCAGACAAATACTGTTTTGAGGTCAGGGCTGATATACAGGATGAATGCCAAAATCAATGGACCAAAACAGGTACATCAGGAGCTAAACCTAACTAGTGGCAACTGGCATGTTCATCATCCTCTGGGGACATCCGTTTTGATAATGATAATAGGATATGTGGATGGAAAGTAAAAATCAGACAGTTGTCATTGCCAGCTTTGAGACCTAACTTAACACTGTGACACTGTTAGCACTTAGTTACCTGATCTGATCAGACCTTCTGGCTAGTTCCTGGCCAGGAGACACATATCTGTCATTCCTAGCTCCACCAACCTCAGCTCAGTCCTGGAAACCCACTTGGAACATGAGATGTAGCATCCTGATGTGACCAATTTCTCAGTTCCTTTATCATTTCATCACATGCTTCTCTCCTTCACCTTTTATGTTAGTAAACCAGCCTAGACTGGCAGGCTGTGGGTTGTGCAACCCAGCTGTGAACAGTGGCAGTCAGGGAGACTCCTAAAAGCAATGCCCAAAAGAGACAGACACTAGTACGAATTTCCCATATCTTGTAGGGGCTAAGGCCATGTTTTGTGCTTGTCCTTTTCTAGCTGCAAATAAAAGTCAACACCAGAAAAGGAAGTCATATTTTCTGTCTTTGCTGTCCTTTTCTCTCCCCTTGTGCATATGCGTGTCTTCAAGTGAGCAGAGACCAAAATGAGTAGTAACAACAGATCCAGTCTATCTCAATGAGTGCCTCTCTTTCCCCAAGAAGAGTTTGTGCTGCTAGGAACTTAAATAAAGGGAAGGAAGATTGCCCTAAAAACTGTCGACAGCTAAGGGAAGAGGAATAATGGATGCTTTTAAAAAGGAAAATCATACTCAATACTTTGTTTTTCAAGTGCTTAAACTGCTTTTCCTCTTTTTTTGTATATTTAATTAAAGGTTAAAAGACTTCTACTGGTGATTGTTTGCCATGGTAACCAAGTAGGCTGAGGTCTCTGAATTCGAAACCCAAAACCTTTTTAAGTGTTTAATGTTGCACAGTGTCAGGGTCATGTTAGCATCTTTGACTCCCTGAGCCTCCTTCTTCCCCTGAGGTGAACACGGTTGTGCCCCAATGGCCAGGCCTCTAGACAAGAGCAGGACAGACATCTCACCTCCACACTCCCCCTTTGAATCTAACCCCTTCCTCTCACTTCTCCTGTGGGGGCTTGAATGTTTGACTTTGAATTAAAGACAATTTTCATTTTGAAACTAAGCTTCTTTTTTTTTTTTTTTCATTTTTTGCAGTTTGTCAGTGAGAGAAACAAAACCTAACCAAACTCCTCTGTTCCTACTGAGTTGGTATTTTCTTTTCTCCTGTTGAACCAACCTGCCTTTATTTGTACCTTGCCGCTATTTTTGAGAGCTGGCCCAGCTCTGTGTTATTCATAGGCACCACTAAATCTTCAGCAGTAGAATACAATCATAGTATTTTTTAGCATTTTTAAGAGAAGTGACTGGCAAAGTCA
The DNA here is from genome assembly GCA_013397135.1 of Pachyramphus minor. Lineage (NCBI taxonomy): Eukaryota > Metazoa > Chordata > Aves > Passeriformes > Tyrannidae > Pachyramphus > Pachyramphus minor. The sequence goes on along the minus strand of VYXB01010311.1, from coordinate 41,049 downwards.
TTTTTGCAATGAGTGCTGTCTGTATCAATGCACGTGTGTGTCTCTACTACATTAGTCACCTCAGCTACTAGAATGACTTGCAATTAAGATTGCAGCAGTACCTGAAATGTCACATTGCTTGTCTCTGTTCTGAAAGGGCCACTGTCTAACCAGGTAAGGCAGAGAGAGACATACAAGGGCATGACCAGACTTATCCCTGTAACCACATTATAAAGGGTGAAAATGCTACCACACCTAGTAGAGAAATGTCTTGCAGCTGATGCAGAGTCACTGGCCATGTGCAGGCTCTCAGCCTGTTGTACTGCAAAGTAAGATGAGTTTCAGACATGGAAAAAACTAACCTGTTTCACTTTGTGTTTGCAGTAGAGCAGGAGTACGTGTCCATACAGTCCTCACATCTTTCCTGGGAGAGGTCTGAGCCACCCCCAGCCACAGCGGCACACATTCCTTAGGTTACTGTGGCATGACACACAGCACCATCAGAACGCAGGCTGAGCTTGAATGAGATGCAAGCAAGGCAATTAGCACAGGAATACCCACATGGCTGATGTGTTGCATCAGTTCTGCCTGTAGACAGGGGCTGGTGCTGCATTCATCCCACAGGCAAACACAGAGCTGGGACCTGCCCCTTCAGCAGGATGTGGGCGGGTGGCCACTGCCTTCGTGTCCCGGGAATTCCACGCTGCCTTCAGAACAGGTCTTTATGAATCACAGACCACGGCACCAATGCTTCCCCTCACTTTGCCTCTCCTGTGCATCTTCCACTGCTTTCTCATCAGTAGTACAGCCCCAGTCTTTGTTTCCACGGCCGTTTCCTTCATTCTGCGTAGATGAACAATTCAATCTATTCCTGTAAGCAGATAAATCAATGAAATTAGGAAAGAACAATGCACCTATAAGAGAATGTTGGGGTGGTTATACAGTATGTGCTGCCATCCAACTTTCCCCTCATGCTCTCCTAAACCGACTAACATAGTTGGTCAAACTGTGGCACAAAAACCCAACCATGTGTGTTTGTTCACAAGACTCTCTCACTTCAATCAGCAGCTTAAAATGAAATTAAAAACAAGTTTCTCCAGGAGAAGAAAAGACAGTGAGTTTATGTTTGCTTTTATCCTTTCCTCTTCAAAGTTTTTCTGTTTCATAAATTACTCTCACCACAAATGTTCTCATATTAAACATAGAGAAAAGAACAAGATTATCTGCTTTGAATATCAGCAGACAGACTAATTTGGGGAGATTCTCATCTGCCAGATGCTGGAAAAGCTTCTTTCTGTGAAACTATGTTGAAGTACCCAAGCCAAAGGTTTGGACTTTTTTTTTTTGAAAGAAGTGCTTGTGGTGACTTATATGCTAGTTCAGGCTGCCGTGTTGGTTTTGGATGAGACACAAGCCTCTATTAAGTGTTTTTTCCAAGGAAGAAAAATTGTCTTGTCAGTTCCCTGAAGTCCTGCTCTGCAGGGCTCTATGGACAGCTTTTTTTTTTTTTCCCCTTTTAACAGTTCTCTAATTGCTATCTTTCCTAAGCCTTTTAATTTGTATGTCACAGTATAAAGTTTTCTGAGGTTTCCAGAAGTCCTTATTGAATGTCAGCGGTACTCCATGAAAACACCTGACTAAGTAGGAACCATCTAACCCTTGGGAGTTATTGACTGCTGCCTCCAAGGACGTAATTAACAAGTGGCAGAACTTGCCACGTGGGTCATGTTTTACAAGATCCCACAGTATCAGTATTGATTATGATTTGATTAGATTAGGTTGATGGTAAATGCTTATTTAAGTTATGAGGTTTTCAGGCAAATAGTGAATATCCTGTCATGAGCACCACCAATCACATTTTGAATACAAAAAAACCCTTTAAAATTATAGTTATAATCATTATAAATGCAAGACCTTGAGGCATGTGTATATGCAAAAGCCTGAGCTTGCCAGAGAAAAGCTGTATCCTTGTATTTAACACCTTACAAGCTAAAGGCACAAATGAGTTCAACACTCTAAGAGGCAATTTTACATTAAAAAGAACAGCTTATGAAAACCTCTGTTCTGTGCATGCCTGCGAGCTAATGGCACATTTATGGAAGATGGCAGCAAATACAGCTGGGCTGGCATACCCTGTGTTATTGTCTTGACACTGATTCTAAGAAGACTTTCATAAACTTGTACAAGGGGGAATGTCATTTTTCAGTCCCTCAAAATATGTAGGTGTTTCTTTGAATCCTAAAAATTCCATGCATCTGTCAGAAAATTTCTGTTTTATTCAGCGAAGATAGAAGAAACCGAGGGGATTTTGCTGCCCAAGCCAGGATGTCTGCTGCCCTTTAGATGTGCCAGAGCACCCAAGACATCTGCACACATCTGCAGACATGACAGAGGACCTAACATAGACCATGACTTTATAAAGCTGCAGCTGAAGGGATTCCTGAAGTATCTCATATATCTCTTGTTGCCTAAGGTCAGGCAGCTGAATTTCACTCGTTTTTTACTTTCATGTGCCACTTGAATTTTCTAATGTCTTCTGACCCTTTTTTTCCTCCTTTCATGTCTTACTCTTTTCTTAGTAACAAAGTTGGATAAATAAGTTACTTATTTACTTAAATAGTTATAAATTCCTTATTAACAGCCTTCCAGTATCTGAAGGGGGCTTACAAGAGGGCTGGAGAGGCACTTTTCATGAGGACATGCAGTGATAGGACAACAAGGAATGGCCTTAAACTGAAGAAGAGTAGGTGTAGATAATATATTAAGAAGAAATTCTTGACTGTGAGGGTGGTGAGGCACTAGAACAGGTTGTCCAGAGAGGTTGTGGATTCCCCATAGGTGTTCAAGACCAGCCTGAATGAGGTTCTAAGCAATCTGGTCTCCTGAGCATAGGTCCTGCCTGTCTAGATGGAACTAGATGATCTTTAAGGTTCATTCCAACCCAAGCCATTCTGTGATGCTGTGATTCTATAAAGTGGGGAAAGTCTAAAAGAAAGAGAGATAAATAAGAAGATTAAAAAAATAAAAGGTAAAAAAAATGGAACATTTTTTTGTTTTAAAAAGACCAAACAAAAGGAGTAGAACTGTAGAAATATTTACAACAAAACATTTTCCTTGGTTTAAAGTGACTTGCAGTTTTGTCTGATCCATCGTATCTGCTAATGCCTGAAAACTCTCCACCTCATCTACGAATGCTCTTTTCCCAAGTATAAGTATCTGGCAGATGGATTCAAAAGCCTTGTTGTGCCACAAGCGATCAGATGATGGAAACAGTTCAGTGAAACTTCCCACAACGTCAACCCATGTTAGAGCTTCCTGCATGGTCTGGAAGGCAAGTTAGAGAGCCATGAATGTTGATCCTGTTGCTGACCTTCAGATTGGCCTCAGTTGCCCCACTTTTTCCTCACTGGGATAGCAGGAAAGTGAAATGAACCCCAGTGCAGCGTCATGAAGATTCATGTCAACTCTATTATAAGTGCAAGTCCTCTGAGCTGCCAGCAAGAATTATTTCAAAACCTCATCTGAGAGAAGAGCTGGTTTTGCTGGCAAATGAGCATAGAAAATGAGAGTAGAAATTGCCCTTCTAGCAGGGAAGACAGCAGATCTTCAGACTGTGAAGTCTGTGGGTGTTTGTGTGTATGTGTGCAGAAGGGGAAGAAGCAATAATTTACTGCTTTCCAAAAAGCAGCAGATGGATCTAACTCCCTTGATATTGGAAATGTTTGGTCCTAGAGTTGCTGATTTGACTCAACTCTCTCTTTTCAGGACTCAATGAGATGGTTTGAGCCCAGCCAGAACTACCCCTGGATGCAGCTCATCCAGCAGGACTCAGTAGCTGAGGATCTGAGGCTTTCCACTAGCCAAGACTTGTGTGCCTCTTCTTAGAAAGGCTCAAAGAGAAGTTACCAAAGTGCTTGAGAAGTCAGACCATGGAAAAAGAAATAAACTGGACTCCTACAAGCCTTTCAAACCCAGGCACATCCTGAAACATGACAGGCTCCAGAAAGCAGATATATGCGGTTCACTCAGGGTTGGACGTCTGCATTGCGAAACTCCTGTTGTTGCCTTCATATTACAACACCTTTAATTTCTTTTTTCCTCTGAGGTTTTATCTTCTCCTGGGCACAAGCTGTTGCCAAGTCTCAGGTGCTCTGCCATTAGGGTTGCCTAGCTTTGATGCAACATCATTACTCTGATAAACCTGACACTGGGGACCCTGCTCTACCCTTCAGGCAACCATGTAATAGCTCTCTGTTTGCTTCATGGTTGGCAACTGAAATGAGAGAGTCTGACAAAGAAAGGATCTGTGGCCCTGGTTAAGATGACAGGCCAACTGTCAAGGGCAGTCTGGTGACCTCATCAGCTTTGAAGATCTGGGCAGGGAGTTTTGCACTCATCTCTGTGACCATCACCTTCCTCACTCAACCCTTGTCTTGCAGACACAGGGATGTAGGCAGAGCAGAGCAGGCAGCTGTATTTCTTCTGCAGAACTGAAATTTTCAGCCAGAGTGGCCTGTTGGGTCGGCAGTAAGTCCACCTCTGCCAGTGCCCTCTCATGCTGTGTGCAGCCTGGGATGGAGCAGGGGAAACCTGGACCCAGCTGTGCCATGATCTGTGCAGCTGCAGCCAGCCACGGACTGCTGCTGCTGCTGCTCAGGAGCAAGGAAAAATGGCACAGCCACTCTTCATTAGCATCTTCGTAGTGCAGCCCATAATCCTCCACACGTGTTCTACCAGGCAAATTATCAAAGCAGAGCTGTGAGTGTCAGCAAAGACTCTCCAGTATCCTTGGGTGATAATGTTCTGTTGTTTTCACAGTCCCTACTTGAGCCAAGTTTACAAAAGCAGGCAGAAAGCAGTCCAAAAGTGAGCCCTAGAGAAACACATAAATCAGAGGGTACGGACGGATTCTCTCTTGCTTAACTCTGCTGCAGCCAGCAGACTGATGAGAAGGCAGTGTACCTCCATTGCTGCCCTTCCCCAAAGAAGTGTCTCCACTTCCAATCCGCTTTCAATCCCTTCAACACCACTTTTCATCCCTGACAGCAGCAGGATCCTCTTTCTCTTCCATTGCAGTCTCTTGATGCCAGCTATGACCTGCCACCAAAGGGCTGGAACCTAGCCCCACCACTGAGACCTGCTACAGCCAGAGCAAGGCATTCATCCACCTGCCAACCATGCAAATTCACACTGGGGCAGTTTAATTAATGCAGGCAGCTGTGCCTTGTCCCTGGGACCTCTCCTCTGATGGTCACCAACTCTTTGCTGCAACATCTCACAGCCAAGGTGCTAATCTGTGCTGGAGAGAAAGAACCAGCCACAGTTCCCTTGCAGTTGCTCACCTGCAGAGGCGATGCCCTCCAGCAGCGCTCCAAGGCGTGAGCTTTTAGAAATCATCCCAGCGTGACCTGGCAGGGCCTTAGGAGCCCTTGGCCTGAACAGCCCTCCACAGGCTGGCTGGTCACGAGATGGCCACCGGCAAAGCAGCCACAGCCTTCCTGCCATGGAGGTCTTCCGGAAAGAGGGGTTGATGGCCACCGGCAAAGCACTCATGGCACAATGTATCTTTCATCCCCCTGACAGCACAGAGCATGACAGAGGGAAGCAGGGGGACAGCGCCTAACTGATCCCTTCTGGCACTCCCCAAACATAAATGTTTATTAATAACACAATGAAGAGTGCCAAAAAAGAGCAGACCCTGTGAAACAGTGCAAGTTACCTGCCAACTGATCCCTAGCTGCAGCAACAATAAACATGGTACAAGCAGAAATTATCAAAGACAACTTGGGAGGAAACCGCAAGAAATGGCAGTTGAGCCTTATTAGTGCTATAAATCATAGAACTGGTTTCAGTTCCTGCAGCTCCTCACAAGCCGTGTGACGCTGTCTCTTGCACAGCAAGCAATAGGGGTCTGCACAGCCTGGAGGCACAAAACAAAGCAGGCGGGGAAAAGCACCGCTTTTTACCAAAGTAATTCTTAATTTAATTGTAAATCAAAGGCAGGGGGGTTCTGTTGCTGTCTGTGAGGGATGAAGAGCAGAGGGAGATGTATGAGGTGGGAAACACGGACTTTCTAGGATTTGGAAACTTCTCTAAGTGCATGTTTCAGGCAGGCATTCTCACAAGGCTTCTTTATATTTCTCATTTGAGGATTTACTGCCTCCATGCTCTCTGTTTGTCTGGTTGTCCTTAAGCCCGTTGTACATCTTGAGGGGGTTTTTTTCCAAGGGTGATTTTGACAACTGGAGCTACAATGTTTGATTCCTCTTGTAATTTTTCTATGAAGTGGAGGAGCAGAGGGAAGGGTTAGTCCACCTCACCTCTAATTTTAACAATGTCTGAAGCTTCTTGAAGCACATGATTGGGTTTTTTACCTGGAACCCTCCCATCCGCAGCCATTGATGCGCATCATTGATTATCCTTCTTTTCCGGTGTAGAAAATTCATTCTATACTGAATTCTCCGAGCAGAACTTTAGACTCACCAATAACCACTGTTATCCACCTTGCTCAGGGAAGCAATGAACCTAAGAATTTATAATAATCATTACTTATTTTTAGTATTATTTAAGAGCCAGCAATGTGCTCAGCACGGTAAGGGACCAAGCATGGAGACAGACATGGTCTCTAGACAAATGCTTTTGCCCTAGAAATACCCACCACTAGGGAAAATTCTGGCTCCCAGGAGTAGCTCCAGAGCCTTTAAAGAAAGTCCCTAACCCAGAGTGAAATCCCAAGCATTAAATTTTGTTTTTAAAGCATGTCTAAACCACAGCACCCTGATCATTATGTGATTCCTCATGTACTACTGCATGTCAAGCAGTACCTAGTAAAGACATAAGCCCCGCGGGTAGCACAGTGTGGGGCAGCAAAACAAATGACAAAGACTCAGACCAGAGTGCTCTAAGAAGTTCAAAGGAGGAACAAGTGAAGTTCTGTGTCTTACTGGGTTTGCTTTAAGTTCAAATTATTGATTATCTTCCCCTGGTCAGTAAAAAGACAAGAGTCACACAGATCCAATTGCTTTTATTCTCAGAAACCAATCCTTAAACTATTTCTCACATGAAATATAGTAAAAGCCTTCACATCCTCAGGCACAGGCAAGATGAAGGGTCTGGACATTAGGAGAGGAAACATCATGAGGATGGTGAAGTCTAATTACAGGTCATCCATGCAGGCATTGCAATACACTCAGGCTTGTTTGTGTCCTCTGCGTGCCTGAGATGCCTAATAAATAAGGAACCACAGGTGCAAAAACTATAAGACAGTACTTTTGTCCTGACTTGCGTTACTTCCCTGCAGCAGCGCTGAGCTTTTGGGACAGATTCTCTCAACCACCTGAGCTGTGCTTTGCAATAGCACAATCTCAGAGGAGGCTGCTATCAGCCTGACACACAAGCCCTGTTTGGTCCTTGACGCAACCACTTCAGCTAGAGACATCTTAAAAAGGCTAAAACAACCCACTCTTCCAGTCAGACAGGGAAAACATAGGTTCTGTACTGCCAGCATCTACCCAGAGGGAAAAAGCACAGCCCAGATGGACTGTTTCCAGACCACAGGTACCACACACAGCTGGGGCAGAAGCACGAGGTGGGTTGTTGACGCTTCTAAGTGTTCAGAGACCAGCAGCAAATGGTTCATGTCAAAACACTTCTCTGCATTCACTGAGCTGCAGGAGCTGGTTCAGTCTGTAGGCTTGTGTGAGGCCAGGGAGAGACAGATTTGCAGCCTGGCCCTGGCAGGGGACAGCAGCTTACTCTCCATCTTGGTGTTCACAGATTATGCCACCCCCTTCCAGAGGAAGCTCTCCTGGCCTCCCCTGCCTCTTTCCATTAGTTGTCATCCTGAGGTCATCTTCATCTTTGGCTTCACAAGAACTGATCCCTCAAAGACACTTCTTTCCTTGGTGAATTTTTGGTCCAGACTAATTCCTTCATTCGGGTTGCTGTGGGGCCTCACACGCTTTTGCATCCAGCAAGTGAGTGAGTGAGCACTAGGAAGCAAGACCAGATAGCCAGCAGGAGAGTTTTCTTCTGCATATTACAGCAACTGCTTATTGCCACTGTGACTTTGGGTTCTGTTTGGGCTTTTCAGAGGGGACCTCTCAATTATAGAACAGAACATTCAAGTTCTGGCTCTCTGCTTATGGTTCCAGCATGTTCACAGTGATCTTGTTCTCCTAATAAGAAAAACTCATGTGACTCTTTCTCACGGACATGGACCAACCACAGGATCTCCTACCGTGCTTCTGTGTTATGGACAACATTATAAAACTTTTAGGGCATAAAGTATGAGCTCCTTAGTCATGTTGGGAACACTTCTTATGTTGATTCTAGTGGGTTGTCAAATTTCTGGGTGTAAAGCTAATCTATCTCATTGTCTGAAGTTCAAGATAGCCTGGACTTCTCATACTTCTGCTGTAGGACAGCCTACAGCAGTACATCAGGTACTGAAACATTTTGTGTGCAGCTGCTATTGCTGGTGACTGGCAAAGCAAAGCGTAATAGGACACTTGTCTTTGTTCTGACTCAGTCTGGTTGATCTTTTGTGTGCAACCACTGTTTTCAGTACCAGTAGCTATATATGTCTGCTTGAAATGAGTGTGAAGCTCAGGCTTGATCAGTTCCTATCTTGCTCAGGGAACAGGGTTTGTGCAGTTTCTGAAAATAAGCACATCACACCAAGAAGTTACCCAAAAGCACATCACTTTCTTCTCATTAACAAAATCATGAAACCCCCAAATTTGTCTGTTTTGTCCAAAGCACCTTCTGGTCCCTCCACTACTGAGTCAGGAGCCTGGAGGCAGCACTGTGTCAAGTCAGCTTCCAGCCTGCAAGGACATTCCAGCAGACTGAGCATCCAGGAGCTGTGTGTGGTTTTGCAGGGGTCAGGGAACCAGTGATGCAGAGAACCATTGCAAGAAGTTGCTGCTCCTCACCTGTTCTGTTGCAGAGCAAGGGAAATCTCCCTCAAGGACGGAGGAAGCTGCTTCTTTCCCTCCCACATGACACTGCCACTTGTCTCTGGCGTGGGTGGGGGGTTGATGTGTCACCTCATCACACAACTGCTTTAATCTGCCAAGACTTGCATCACTTATATGGGGATGAGTCAGACCACAGGAAGTGAGGAGAGGCATATGCATGTGAAGGAGGAGGGGTTAGACCCTCTTAGATAGGATGGTTTCTGTAAAGGAAGGTTTGAGATGTAATATCCAGTAGCCCTGGACCAAGCAGATGTTTAATCCATAGTCCCAACATCTCTTCCATTCTCCAGTCAGTACAATGAAAATATCCACTACACTAAGAATATTTTTAAAGAATTCACCTGTAAGGGGCTCCAGGAACTTATTTCAAAATTGCAGGCCTTTCTCCTCAATCTCATCAGCACTGAAAAATAAAAAAGAGAAAAGAACAGAATGTTTTATTTAAAGAGCAGAAACTACATTAAGGGTCTGATGTCCTGGGTTTGTAGCTGTGATGCTGGCTAGGGTTTTGGAACATCACTGACACGTTCAGGCCTCTACTTCCCAACTCATAGTATCCGGCATTTGACTAAGGATGTGAAATGCCTGAGACAGAGCCTATCTATGTATGATACCAGGCATCTTTCCAGATCCAAACAAAACTGATTCCAACATCAGGTTGAGGTACTGGAAATGGAAATGGCCTTGACACATGATGATGAGCATGGTCTGCCTTGTTTTGATAATGCTTCTGCCTCTGATAGCTGCCTTCACTCACCATATCCTTTGCCCTCTGCCGGAAGCTTCCTCCCCTCAGGTTGTCCCCAGCCCCTCTATGCCATACCAACCCAACTTCCTACTTAAAATCAACTGCCAGACTTCATTTCTGCTGTCCTGGCTCCCTCCATCACTGCATTCCCTTCTGAAGTGTAACCAGGCTCCAGATTTCGATACAGTTCTATTACAGGGAATCAGTGTCTGATTAGACCCTCCAAATAGCATTAGCTTCCCACCCCTCTCATTACTCAGAGCTATTCTGAAGACAATAGATGATCAGATGTGCCCAGGGAAACAGCTGGGGTAAGCACAGGGATAGAAAAGCTAACTTAGGAGAAAAGGCACTCAGAGGGAAAAACAGTGAACCGCACTTTCAAGTTTTGCCAGCATAGCAAAGAGTGTGGGAACAAATTACAACATCAGTGAGATACCTCTGGCAATGAAAGCCCCAGTTTCTTTAGGAAACTGGTGTAAGTTATACCGGCAAAAGCTGTGTCTCCAGTAGGAGATTGTCAGAAAATCCTTCCCAGGGTAGGCAGAGCCAGCAATATTAAAAGGCAATAATATAGCCCAGCTGTAGGAAGCCTGTTTTCATGGGGAGAAATATTTTCCTGTGACAAGTCTCAAGCAGTTAAGCTCCAGAGAGCTTCACAGTACAGGCAGAAGCTTTGTACATTTTCTATATGAATATGTATTTAATTATGACTCCAATGCAGAACACATTAACATAAATAAAGAGGAGAAATAGAAAGCAGGAAAGGAGGGAGGGGAAAGGTCTGTTTTTCACCTGTCTTCACTGGCAGCAGCCCTGACTCACCATCATTCTGCAGAGGACATGGAGCCCTGTTTGGACATTACAGCTTGCCCATCTGCTCCCAGCAGGTAGGATCAGCCTCCCCAGCCCTGTGGGTCTTGCTTGGGAATTAGTACACAGAATAATGGTCAGATAACCACAAACCAGAGTGATAAAGAAACAAAATACATTGAGGAGCAAAGGAAGAAGAGACTGATTGTTGAGGGATTTTATGAAGCCATCTGCAGAACCACAGGCCCTGAAAAGAAGAAAAGTTAGCCACAGGAAACCCTCTGTCCCCACATTTTCCAGAGCATTTACATTGGGGGAGGCACCCTTCCAGGCCATCAGAGCTTTCTTCTGACTGCAAGTGACTGCTACAGGCTAAGTGTCTGAGGGTGAAGTAGGGCTCTGTCCCTGACCCCAGCCCTCCAAACCTGTGACTCCAGTACAGCCCCAACACCAGACCTTCCTACACCTGCTACCTTTCAGGGACCTGCCCTTACACAGTAGCTTCCCACTGGTATATTAACCCTCTACCTCTTTTGCTACTCATGGGCAAGGGAGACAGCACACATTGCTGTCTCAGCTCTCCTGCCATTCCCCCTTCCCCTGACTGGGACGCAGCCCTTCCCACAACGACAGAGCTTTACACTGCCAATTGATGACAGGCAGAAGAACAGATGAACAGGAACAGTGGTGCAAGGAGAGGAAAGCTTTGCCTGAAGACAAGGCAGAGCACTCCCCATCCCTCTGCTCCTCAGCCCTCCAGGACTTGCCCTTCACATGGGCAGGAGCATCTCATGCTAATGACCTGTAGCCCACCAGTGTTCTGAAATAAATAAATCATGTACCTTGCAAGAGCACAGCACGGGGTTCCCTGACTGCTCTGGACCAAAAATAAAGATCTCACATTCTCACATTGACTTTTTTGTTCTTTAAAGCAGGGGCCTTAGCTAGAGGTCGAACATTCTCTTGTTTCTGTACCAACACTCTCACATACCCATCTTCAGGTGAGTTCACACTGGATAGGATGAACTTGCAAAAAGTGCAATACTGTTTGATCCTTCATTACTGTGCTTCAAAAATGCTCTCCAAGGGAAATATAAATCTGAATCATTGACAGGAATCCCTCCCCTTTGTTTGCATTAAAGGTGTTTTGCAATCCAGTCCCAGCACTATTAGCAGCTGTGAATTCTACCTCAACACTAAGAGGCCAAGCACAAACCAGATGCACCCAGCTTGTTTCTAGGAAGCACCTTCCCATGAAAATCTGCTCAAAACAGGTCAAAATCAAACATTTCTTTCAGTGCACGTGGCTACTTGGTAACCCATCTGCTGTAAAGGTATGATGTTGCCAGTGAAGTTGTTGGGGTTAATTCTGAAAATAGTTCTTTCCTCCCCCCTGCCTTTTTTTTTTTTTTTTTTAAATCCATACTGTAAATGGGGTAGAAAGTTTTAGCCTCTTCTGGTCAAGGCTGGCTGATCCTGGCACTTACACTCAGGGCTTCAACAAGTGCAGAACTGTTTAATTATTGACAAAGAAAAAAGTCCTCTAACCAAGCTATACTTAATTTCAGGAAGAAAAAACAACTCTATCCAAACTGTCAGTTGCCTGAAAGTTTTGCTTCTTTGTATTTTTAACACCAATGCACATAAAGAAAATATAAGGCCTAGCCTGAATTGTTGCAATGAGTGCTTAATATTCCCTTTGCATAAACCTAACAAATCAGTTCATGATTTAAAAATGTCACTGCACATCTGTGTTTGGTGTGCGTCGCTGCAAAGTGGGGCAGGAGAGGGGGGAATGTGAAGAGTAGAGGTCCTGCAAGCTATTTACCTCTCTGCTGAATAATTTCCCTGGCACTTTCTGCAAAGCAGGGATGAGCCTTGAACTCCAGCACTGGCAGGACGGTGCCTCTGCAGGAAAGCTCCAGGTCCTGCTGCAGCACTTGGCCCCTGAGAAAGCACTGCCACCAGGAGCTGGTGTGGGCTGCCCATAACCTCTGCTGCTTCCCCTGCAGATAAAATCTCTGAGATCTTGCCTTTCTGTGGGTTTACAGCAGTAACAGCTAAGCTTTGCAGTGAAGTGTTCTTAAAACTAATCTTCTAATCCTTCTTTTGGTGGTAAAAGGGAAGCTCCAGGGTTTTTTCCAGCAAATCTACTGCATTTATTGCTTTAATGAGGAAGCATGGGGTCTGCTCCCTCCATACATCCCCAGATGACAATTCACAGCCCCTGAAGCAGCACTACCACAGATCATAACTGACTTTGGATGAGACCTGGCTTGCCTGAAAAGACAAGAGCAGACACACCAGATCACCCACAGCCTCTGGGAGGGCACTTGTTTTTGTGGGGAGTCCCTCTGGGGCTTCCCCAGCTGCTCCCACAAGCAACTTAATGTATTTCACTCATGTTCCAGGCACTGAACAAATACTCAGTGGGTTGAACAGAAAGTACCATCATCTCATGGTGACAGGCCACCATGTGCCTTTCAAAATGTGAGTGGAGAGACATTCTGGAGAAATGTGTACTGCTTGTACTGTCCAGCTCTAGGGATAAATAGAGGACAAGTCTCCATGGCTGCCAGTCTGGCACCTTTCATGGGTAATAAAATATGCTCAATGCTTTTCAAGCTTTTCTACAAATAATCAGAACTGTTTGTCACTATGTTCAAGGAATTAGGGGGTTTAGACACTGTTGGAATGATTAAATAGAGGCCTTTCTTTCAGAAGGGCATGAAATTTAGCTGAAAAGCGGGATTTCTGAGTGTTCTGCTGGGCAGACAAGCCAGGCAGGACAAACTAGCAGGAAGAAAGGCAGGCTCTCCGAGGGGGTGGATTTCCCCAAGGGGTATAGGAACACAAAGCCCACTGACCTTGAGCATGGTGGCTGCTCCTAAGCCTGCCAACGTTGCTGTGTGGGATGAAGGGGACAAAGAAGATACATAACAGTGAGCCAGTCACCCTCTGGGACATGTAGGAGGGTTGTTGACACTTCTATGGCAAAAACAGAGGACTGAGGGCCAACCTGGCAAGAAACAATTCTTGGTGAGGAGGGTGTGGTAGGACATGAAGGAGAAGGTGCTGCAGGAGCTGTTGTAGAATGAACGAAGTAGTGCCAAAGAAATAAGTCTGTGAGTTGTCACTGAAGTGGGTGACAGGATAAAGATACTCAGGGACAAAGTGAGGAGAGGGACTAAGGCAGTGTCCCAAGAAAGTCTGATAGTAGGGAGGAGAAAAGTGTGGAAAGAAGACAATGCAGGAATACCTAGACAGGCAGGATGAAAACCAGAAGCATGAAAGGCTATGGAGCACCTCAGAAAGAGAGCTTTTCAATAAACGAGGAATGATTCACATCAAAGGCAGGCAACAGACTGGGAAGGAGGCTTCAGAGTATACCAGGAATAACAACTGTGCCTCAGCTCATGTTGTGTTCCCCCTCTGCCTGCAGCACTGTACTCTTCACATTTCATCTGCAAACTCTTCAGGGCAGGGACCTGGTCCTCCTCCCTGTCTAGCAGTTCGAGCAATAATTTGCCATTTGTACCAAGAATATTAATTGGATGACTGTGGGTGTGCGCTTTTAAATATGGGAGGTGATATATCCCTGAAAGCACACTGCTGCTGACTTACTCACTGTATTAACACTCTGTGAGCTCAAAACCCTACATCAGGTCCCTGTCCTCATTCTCTATGGAAACTGTGAGGTTGTATCAAAGAAAAGAATACATCGTGGGAGAGAAGAGGCAATTGTTTTGGCTTCTCCTTTTTCAGTTTCCCAGGATCACCCCCAGCACAGATGTAGCAATCTCAGTATAAACATTCAACCTTAAATACACATAAAATGCACTTGTAATTCTGCAGACCTTGCCTACCTCTTGTTGCTCACTTTTGCTCTCCTGCTTCCTCAGAGACCCCCATTTCCATGCTGGTTGCCTGTCCCCAGCACGTTCCCTGCACCTCAACTTGCAATGGTGACTTGCAACTCCCAATTCTTCCAGCCCTGTCTATGTTGTAAGAATTGTGTTCAATACAGAGAGTCTTTAAATTTATTCCTAAATAATTATACTGTAGTTAGCAGTGATCCGGAGAGGAATTTAAGTGTCTCTTTGTGTGTCTCTAGCTCCACTGGCACTTAAAGCATGTACATAAGGACTTTGCTAAATGGAAGGGGCCTTAATGCACACTTAATCACCTTGCAGTCTGGGCCCAAGTGTTTGCCTATGTTGCAGTGATCAAGCTCTGTCTCTTGATTTCCTGTCTGCAATACAGGGATAAAGAGAACAGACGATGATGTGTGATGGAAACTCCACTGGTCTGACCTTGGTTTGCTGAATAACTCATGACTGGCAAAATCGTGGATTGATTTCAGTTGGATTTTATGAGGCATGGAGCTGGAAAGACTGATTTTTTTCCTCCCTCCTCATTGCATGGCAATGACTAGCCCAGCCATGGCTCCTCATCTTGCATTCAGTATTTCCCATGTCTGAGGGATGCCAAGTGCTTTCTTTTGTTCCCAGTGCCCTGGGGTTTAGCCTTTTTTAATTTGCAGACCCCATATATTTTCTAAAGTAGAAGTAACCCCCTTCAGATACTCAGAAGCCATGGGGCTACCTTACTGGTCTGTGGAGAGTGGACTGCCAAGCACTGCCCCCAGCTACTACAAAGGCTTTGCCTGCTCCGACTTTCAAGTGACACTGATGACCACCAGTATGTGAAAAGCATTGTTTGGATTTAGACTGGGACAAAGTCCCTGTAAACCAAAACTCGTTATCAATTTGTTTTCTCTGTCAAGTGGATCTACTCTTTGCCCTCAGTAAATTCAAATTTTAATGCCACAGATTTTCTGCAACAGAGCACTGTCTTGATAACCATTTAGTATATAGACTAGGAAGCCATTAATAGCGAACAACAAAGAGGAAAGAAGATTACTGCCTTTTAATCTTTCATTTATTCTGTGGGTAGCTAATAATTACTTAGGCGTTAGGGCCAGTTACTATTACTCGCTAAGTTTCACAAAGCTGCATTTCTATAGTTGTCTTTTAAAGCAGTAGAGGAAATTATGTATCCAGTAGAAAGAAGCACTTTCTGAGGGTATAATCACAGAAATCCTAGACCTGATAGTAAAGGTTTCTAGGCACCTGCTGCTCACTAAAAACAATGATAAGTAGACACTACCAATGCCCTTCCAAATCTAGATCCTCATGACTACAACACTTGCTGTCGAGTGTTATGATTGTAGAAACCTGAGATGAAATTAAAGCCTGAATCTACTCACACAAGGAACAAAATGTTTCTCTCCAGTTGTTTTTATTTTTACATCAGAGCTT
Source organism: Pachyramphus minor (assembly GCA_013397135.1). NCBI lineage: Eukaryota > Metazoa > Chordata > Aves > Passeriformes > Tyrannidae > Pachyramphus > Pachyramphus minor. The sequence goes on along the minus strand of VYXB01010311.1, from coordinate 25,207 downwards.
CAGGACAAGCCTGTTCTTCCCTTTGCCACAGTGTTAATTGAAGACATATTTTCAGTTCCCATAACAGGGGTTTTTTTTAAAAAAGAAAAAAGTGCGGCAAACCACTTGTGATTTATTTGCTAAGTATCAAAAGCCACGGAATAAAACATGGAACATCTGTGTCTTCAGCTGCCATTTCTGGGAGCAGTCTCTCTCCTTCCACCAGCCATCAAGAGGGGCCACAGCAGTGAGCTGGTGTGTACAGTCAGAGCTGGGGAGAGGCCACAGAGGGGGGCTGAGAGCCAGGTGCTGTGCCCCATCAGCCCAGGTTATTTCTGGCTCTGCCACCGGCCGGGTGAGCACGAGAGAGCTGCTCACAGCAGCGAGGCCGAAAGTCTTTGCTGGCACAAATCACCTGCTTTACATTCTGTGAGGGGTTTGCTGTGGCTTCGCAGAGGGTTTTCACTGCAGGTGGTGCCTGATCCTCCTCTGCGCTCTGCCAGGTTTAGCTGAAGCAGCCTGGGGCATGCAGGTCAGTCCAGAAGAGCTCAGACCTGCTGGTGTTTCAGGTAAGCCACAAAATCTGCCCCTTATCCTTGGGTTTCAGCAAGGGAGGGGGAAATACAAGAGCAGTGACTGGCAGGAGGGAAACTGCTGCTGGGTGAGAGCTTTATGTCATTGTCTCTTTTAATTTCACCATCACTAGCTATGTCAGAGAGTTTAAATATGAGCAATGGTGTTGCTCAGTATTGTCAAGGGCATGCGGAGCCCCAGCCCAATATCTAAATGAAATCCTCTGAAAAATGACTAAACAGGATTAGCACAACCTGAGTGCAGATACAACACACATGCATGCTCATGAATCATCCTACACTTATGTGCAGAGGTGTAATGACCCCCATCGGAGACAGCAGAAGAAACTGATGTTAGCATAACAGGATCAAGCCCTTTCTCCAGGCAGGACACGGACTGTAACCTCTGAGAGGGCTACACAGGCCTGTAAGGGTGCTCCCATCCCAGGCAGCTGCTCTCAGACATCTGAGCAGCCTGGGTGCGTGGCAGGGCTGCTGTGGGGTGGTGCAGGGGGCTGACCCTCCATCCATTCATCCCTGCTGCAGCAGCTTTGCTGGGGTTGGCTGCAAAGGCTCTGGAGGCTCCTGAGCCTCAAAGCAATCATGCAGTGTGGGTGAAATCCTTCTCTGTGACAACATCTGGAAGCCAAGGACAAGGAAGGAAACTCTCACGAGCTCAGGGTCCTGCTGCAGGCAGATGCCTGGCATGTGGTCCCCTCAGGCTGCAGGCAGAGGGCTGGCATAGAAGGCAGAGTCACTCATGCAGGAGCAAGGCCTCCTTGGGGGAGGGCCTCAAATTCTGCCATTTGTGTCCCTTTTCAATCTGACAGGGCAGAGACAGATTTTATTGAGCTGCTGAGCAACTCGTGAGGCCTGTCTACTCACCGAGGCTTTTCCGAGAACGTGGGTTGAGAGGTTTATTGGATCAGGAGATAATTTAGGATCCATTTTTCACAGCGTGTCTGTTCATATTAACCTGCCCTTGCAGTCTGTTTCCCTCCTTGCCACCCCTGGGTACTTGAGGGACACAAATAGAGGAATTGCCTTGTCTCTGGCTGTTCCTCTGCAGTGGGATCCCTCGGTCCCTGGGAGCACAGTGCTGCTGGGGCATGGGCAGGAGTGTGGGGCTGGATCACCTTATGGCACCACAGCTGCCTTTCTTCAGGGTGGGAGGAAAGAGGCCCCCATGAGGTCTGTCAGCCCACACCCCAAATTCTGTTCTGCTGCCTTGCACCAAATCCTCCCAGCAGACAGGAGAGAGTATTTCTATAAAACACATTAACTGTGAGAGAACCGATGCCTCCCAGAACCTGTCCACCCCACCAGTCAGGAGGCACAGGAGCATGCCCCTTCTGCTGCCTGACTGCCAGGACAAGCCACTGGGAGACAGGCAGGTCCCTGGTACAGCTCTCCAAACTCTGAGTGCACCAGGCTTTCCTACAGGAAAGCTTTTCCCACTGCACCCCTGCTGCTTTAGACAATGGTACAAGTTCTCCCCAGGAGTCACTTGAAGCAGCACCCTATTGCATCAGCCCACCTCAGCCCAGCTCTTCAAATGTGATGGATGGGCTGGTTGCCTTTTGGGGGGTCCCCCAAAACTACCTTTGATCCAAAGCTCACCCAGAGTTGTCATTTGGAGGGAACATCCAGAAGAGCTTCTGCCACTACATTAGAAATAAAGGCTCAATAGAGAAATGTAGGCCTGTTGCTGAACAGGGAAAGTGATTTATGGCACAGGGCACAGAGAAGGCTGAGGTGCTCAATGTCTTCTCTATCTCAGTCTTCATCAATGAGGTCTCCCAGGACTCTGGACTCAGAGGAAAACTACCAGCAAGAAGAGAGGTATTGACTCAGGGATTGCCTGAGAGATCTTGGTCTCTTCAAATCCATGAGACTCAACAGTTGCATCCAAGATTTCCAAGAGAGTTGGCCCATGTCCTTGTATTTCTAACATTTTCAAAAGACTGTATAGATCTAAGGATTTCCCTGACAACTAAAGGCAGATGCGTGGCCTGTCTGTACCTATAAGGAAGTCATCAGGGGAAGGGAACTGGGAACTTCACTGGTGTGTATGGCAGGAAAACTAGAGACAACAGGCATAAATTGAAACAAGAGAGATTCAGACTAGATGCAAGGGGGAAAATTCCCCACGAGCACAGTCTAGCAGTGAAGCAGGCAGCCCAGGAAGCTGCACAGGCTCCATTCTGGGAGGTTTCAAGGCCTGACCAGACATGGCCCTGAGCAACCTGGCCCGGTCTGGTCTGGAGGTCGCCCTGCTCTGAGCATCTCAGGGTCCTGTCCAGCCTGAATTATGCTGTAATCCCATGCTGAGTTGAATTGGACAGCAACAGTAGGAAATTGAAAATACAGAAATATAATCCTACTGTTGACACAAATAGTCCCAGTTCTCCAGACTGCTTTTGTTCTCAGTCTGTTCTGACTTACACAGGAAGCCAGACTAGCTCTCAGCCAGGGCAGCAATACAGATCTGTCCTCACTACTCTTTTGCCAGTCTGGAGGCTTGAGGTTGCTACTGCTAAGAAAAGAGTCAGATGTGTACAAAGCAAGTGCAGGGGCTGGATGTTTCTGTGAGGAACCGCTCTACATCACCTCCACTCTGTTTCCCAAATACCTTTCTCTCCCTTCCCTCTCTCATTGCTCCTTCAGTAAATACCTAAACAAGAAAACAAACCCCCAGGACTCATCTTACAGGCTTTCTGTCCCCATCCACTCTCCACTTCTGCCACAGTCCCTCTCCTGGGGGGTAACGTCAGTGTCCTTCAGCAGCCACAAGTTGCCTGATGATATTAAAGCTCTTTCTACCCTCCTCTCTGGCTGCAGCTGAGGCTAAGCACAGCTCAGCGAGCCATCAGAAACAGGAACCTCATCATGAGCAGCCCTGGCCAGAAAGATGATTTTGAGGGAAGGCTACAGCAACCTCAGGCTTAGAAAAGATGCTTGAACTCCCCTCTTAAGTGGTCATGGAAGCTATTTTCATCTTCAGCTGCTGCAGATTTGTTCCTGGGATGGTGACTGCACCGAGTGGCTGACATAGACCTGAGAATCAATCAAAAGTAATTGAAACAGAAGAGGCTCAGCAATCAACCTATTAGGTTGCTGGAGCCAGAAAAATGCCGCTATGAGGAGCCAGAGAAAGGAGAACAGACTTCCCTTCTGAAAACTTAATGTGAGGAAGAAGCTTCGGCTGTGCCATCCTTTCTTACAAGAAGAATAAAAATCTGTGGAATTCTCTCTCTGTGTATTTTTGTCCTGTTTAATGGGAAGAGGGAAAAGGAAAGAAACCATTAAACCCTTAGCTGTAAAAAATGCCAACTCATTCTCTTTTCCTTCCTTCATTCCCCCACTCCATATGCAATAAAGTGATTCTTTGCTCTCAGTTGTTGTGTGCTGTGGCAGCGGTTGGAATGAGCTTTGTTTTTCTTCAGTTCACTGCTCCTCACCGGAGGACTTCGCTGGCTGCAGCAACCTATTAAACTGCTTTCTGGCTGTCATGGTCTCTTCTGTCAGGGTGGGAGTTTCTGCCAGAGTCCGGTTATTTCCAAATGCCTGCATGAATCTGCTCCTGCAAAGCCAGACCCCAGAGCCGTCAACAAGAGCGTGAGCTGAAGTGTTAGGGGGTTGCCAACCTCCACTAATTAACAGCATACACCCCTCCACCATCCCTCACCCAGGTTTCACAACCCTCTGGCAGGTGCCCCAAGGGGATTTGCAGCAGTGAGCTTAAATATTTCATCTAAATCATTAGAGCAAAAAAAGAAAAATTAAATGTGATCTTTAAAAGGGAGGAGGAAAGCTTAACCACATGCATTCATGATAAGACATATGCAAAGAGAAAATGTAACACCGAGAATTCAAATTTGGAAAGGACTGCTGTGTGTGCCAGGAAGCAATACCTTAGCAGCCTTCTCAGAGAGCTGAAGTCTGAAAGGCCACCCAGCCCTCTCTCCCACACAGATATCGTTCTGAGGTGAATTACTTTGGTTACAGAGGATGTACTGACTTGACCCTGATACCAGAGACTCTTCTTGACTCTGAACTCTGCACAACACATCCTTGGTTAGATGCAGTTATGAAACACAATAACCCCTGTTACTGTCTGGATGAGTCCCCCCCTCACATCAATCTCTAATTACTTTGAAGGGAATGAAAACAAATTTTCTCCTTTCCTCCTCACCTATAAAGTACAGCAGGGCAGAGTCAGGGGGTAGATTTAATATTATGATTAAGGCTTGGGCAAACTAGGTGACCAAGAGGATTTGGCTTTTGTTCTGGGGTGATTAGAGCACTTGTTCTCACCAAGAAGAAGCTGGGTGCTCAATGTTGTTCATGCTCCAGGCAGTCCCCCTACTCCAGGGCCTCTTCCACAGCTGGGCAGGCAGCGAAGAGGGCACTAACAACAGAGAGGTTTACTCAGGGCACTTCTACCTGACAGGCGTTCTGTAGAGTCGAAGGGAAATGTGTCCTGGGCTTTACAGAGCAGCTCTCCAAGTTTTTATCAGTACTTACTGCTGTCTGAGGATACCATTAAAAATGTCTGGGCAAACTGCAGGTTTGGGGACCTCAGCAACTCACACACGCATCTAGGAAGTGCCTGTGCAACAGCACAAGCACTGTCCAGGTTCAGCATCAACCACAATTTATGTGAGGGATGTGCTCTCCCTGTGGGCTTAAGCAATAACGCTCCAAACACACTTTCAGAAAGACTATTGCTTTCATGAGAGGTTTACATGAAAGAGAGGGGCAAGGGACTGGGGTATGAGAAATTAGAGGTTGAAATTGTGTCTTAACACTGCTAAGAGAAAAAAATCAGTTTTTTTTCCTACTAACCCCTTATAGCAGTGCTTGATCCAGTATTACCCTCGTCCTGGGGATCAAAGACGATGATGCCATGCAGGAATAACGCTGGAGTAATACAGGAGCTTATAATTGCAGAAGAGCTATGCCCTAAAGCAAGCCTCCCCTGCAGACGCTGAGTCATCAGAAATGTGATGCCCTTCTGCCATCAGCTAAGAACAGCATCTGAAAGAGAGAGGTGTGACTAGACCACAGTTTGGAGCTGGGACTATCCGGATTCTGATGTTGGTTCTGCTATGTCCTTCACATGCACTTGAGGAACAGTTAATAGGGCTCAGATGTTCAGAGGTTCTTAACATCTGTCACTAAAAGACCCTCAAATGCACCTCAAAGGGTCCTTAAATCCTCTGAAAAACTGATATTTAACCTTCTGAAAGCAGGCAGAAGAGAAATTGCGGTTAGTATTTCTAATGTGCTTTTCAGAAGAAAACTGAGTATTACTTTTAGTTCTACATTACTTCACGCAGTAGAAAGCAGGAGGATTTAAAGATGAACAGCAGGATAGAACTGATACAAGTATTGGAAATGTTGTTGGGACATTTCTGGGTTTTTTATGGGTACTTCTATCAAATAAATGCACATGCACTGTGAAGGAATAATTCTGGATAGGTGATGTTTGTTACATCACAGGGACACTCTCAAAGGACATGCAAAGTCCCCTAAACTTTCCAGGATTAGCAATGAGTGACCTAATATCTCCTCCCACCACTGGTGCCTAACACTTTAGAGAAATTTATGCACAGAATGTGACAACTTGTCATGAAATGCTCAACTTCATCTATCCCATTTTCCTGTAGAGTTCTCTGCATAATATATAAACAGAGGGGGGTGGGGGAAATCTCTCTGAAAGCTCCTGCCAACTCACATCTATTTCATTCTTTTCTTTTGAAAAGAAGTCTGTTCCAGATGGTTCATCAGTAGAACTTCTTTGATCTCTGACAATATGAAAAAAAAAAACCAGGAAAAAAATGCATAAGGTCAGTTCTAGCACAGCCTGCATGCTCCTGAAATCTTTTCATGCAGAACCTGGGTCTATGAATGCATGTCCACTCTGCAGGAACCAGGTGACTGCCCCAGGTAAATAGAACAAGCCATCGAATATTGTTGACAAGGCAGGATTTTGGCCAGCCTGTGACTGGGCAATCTGTTTTCCTGTCCTCAAAGATCTTACTCTTCCCAGGGCTTGGGCACCCTCTGACCACATAAGCAAATATGCTCAGACCGACGCCAGCAAGGTCACTCCTGCTGTGACCTGGGCAGGCTGTCCGTGTTTATACCAAGGCTCCCACGACACCCTGCAAACAATACAGTGAACAGGAGCTGCAGTATCTCCCCCTGAGCTGTGTGCCCTCCTGGGTGTCAGGACTGCAGCCGGGCAGACAGCCAGCGCGCTGAGGGATGTTTTAAGCAAGGCCTCTGAGACAAACCTCTGCTTTCAATAAAGTGCCACAGGATTTTTAATGCCCATGCAGAGCAGGCAGCTGTTACCCAAAGGACATTCTCCACCCTAAAATTACATGGAAATTATTTGCCTCTGAAGCTATGTTTAGCCTACAGAGATTCAAACATATAATTCTGGGATATCTAGTTATTTGATTAAAATGCTAATATAGCCACCTAACTGCTAATGCTGCCAACCAACCGGACTCCCTGGGGCAGCGTTGTGTGTTTGCCTTTCGTGTCTCACTCTAAGCCAGAGTCTCACCCCAAATCAGGGGATCGTAATCATTGCTGTAAGCCCAGGGGTGCAAGCTCAGAACAGTGACTCAGAAGAGCAGCCAGCTCAGAGCTAGGGAGGATGAGCAGAGATTTGCTCACTGCTTCATTCCAGGTAATTTCCCTCTCCCGCTATGAGCTCCCGGGCAGTTGTGGTGGGTTCCTGAGGAAGGTGTGCGTGCTGGGGAGGCATCCCTTCCACTGAGAAACTGTGATGTTTTTAAAGGAGCAGCTAAATATGTGCATGGGTGCCATGAGTGTTACCCCAGAACTTTTCTTAATTGCTTTTTGCTCACTGTCACAAGGACTGGCAAATGTGCCATCAATATTTTCCCTGTGAAGAACAGCTCCCATTTTATCTAAAATTACCTCTGTCCAACTTGATTTGAAATTTGCAGTTTGTCATAGTTAATTATCTCCACTGAAAATCCAGGTACCAAGATGCTCAAAGCCAATATTAAGTATGAAGGAGCTCAATGAACATTGTTTTAAGCTTCTGCTACGAACAAACATCCCTTCATCCTACATCCTTTTCCTACCTCGGACTCTCAGCAAAGAACTATACCCCTGCAATACTACGTGATTTTATGACAAATAGATTTAGGCTCTTCTCCTAACGATCCCTGGGGTTTGTTAAAGCTGCTATTCACTTTACTGAGAGGGCACAGAAATGATGACCATCCTGATGGTGCCAGTCCTAATGATCTAGCCTGACAACAGGGGCTGAGCAAGAGGCCAGCGATGCTCTGTGCTTCACTGTTCATGTCTGTATAAGCTGCCTCATTGCTGGCTCCGCAGGAATCAGGAAAGAGAGTCTGAGAGGGTGCTTTTTCAGAGGAACAAGGAGGGGAAGGATGAGTGTACATGCCTGATTAGTTACAGGCAATTAAACATGTCCAGCTTCCCCTTGCCTCTCATCCCTAACCTCCAGCCACTGGAACAGAAATCCAGAACAGCCATCTCCTGATGCATGAACCGTGTATCCCTTTGCCTTTGTGACATGGTGCCTGAACTCTGTCAGCCCCTGGGCATCAAAACATTTGCACTCAGTGCACGCAGGCAAGTGAAGTGTTTCAGGACTGTAAGGAAGGAAACCACCCCTTCCCTGCAGACCAATCCTGCCTCCAATCACAGGGCAACACCCTCGAACCTGCTTCCTGGAGCTGCTGTTGCTCATCTTGAACGGGAGCAGAGGCAGCTTGCAGAGATACAGGTTGCAAGAGACTTCTGTTACCTTCTGGTTTGCAGGCCCTTGGGCTTCCCTGGCTTCCCACAGATTTGACCCAGGGTGCTTCCCTTACAGAAACATTTTGTCTCCCCCTAATTTTAAAACTCCTTTTGCTCCAGCATGAGTCCTCCCCATGACAACCTTTTGGACTAAGAGCAGCACAGTCTCAGAGATTCTCTCATAAGATCACTGCTGTCCTAAGTAGGGAAGGGTCAGGCTACTTGTCCCCTTCCTCAGATCCTCCTCCAGGGACTGCCATGTAGCCTCCTAGGACCCTGTCATCCCCTCCCTCACAGGGTTTCTACTACTGTGGCCGAGCTCTCCAACAAAAGTCTCACCAGGCCTGGATATCATCCTTACCAATGCTCCCCATCCTGCTTCTTCTGCCACTTCCACCTCCAGGGAACAGGCTCTAGGCTGCTCCTGCCAGCAAGGAACACAGCCTCTTGCTGTTTAAGGAAAGAGGTGGGTGGGGAGAGAATCCCTCGAGCTAAGTGGAGAGGCACAATCTGCAGTCAGAACTCCGAAAGCCAGTGCTTATTTCATTACATCCTGTACCTCCTATGAACAGGGTACAGGCACATGGATGGAAAATACAGAAAAGTCCCTATCATTAGTCTTACTACATCATATAACCATGATTAAACATGACCACAACCAAAAAATCAGTATGACTGAACAAATCTTGGCTTTAAGCGTAGTCAAGAGCAAATCAGGATCATTCCTAACCGGTGTTGCCAAGTCTCATAATTTTATGAAAGACCCTGTGATACCAAAGACTCTTTAAAGCCTTTGTTCCAAGATTTGGGTACACAAGAATCTCACCTCGATCTCTTTTCCAGATATACGTCTTTGTGTCTTCTTCTTGTCTCCCTCATACAGCTTCCTGACTCTGTGAACCTTAAGGTTTAAAAAATAGAGAAGAACCCTCTTCTTCACTGAGATTTTTTATCTCATGACCCAGGGAGAAATTGGGCGTCTGATTTTTCACTAGCTGGACTCAGCAGTACTATAAGCACAGTGACTCAAATACAGACAACAGGTAAACTTCCAAAATGCTTTTTCCTTGTTGACTCTGACCCAAAAGTGATGTCTAATGTTGTGTCAAATAACACAGCAAACGTATCTTGACAAAATATCAAACTGAAGGCAGACCTTAGCACACAGAGCAGTTAAGAAGCAGAAAGCATCCTCACCTTTTTCTAAGGTCTCTCTTCACGCCCAGCACTTCACATCATGGCCCAGGTCTTCCTCAAGCAGCCCAAACCTTCTGTCCTGCTCTCCCTGCATGTATTTTAAGCCATCTGCAGTAAGTTACTTTTACTCGGAGTAAAACTGACTTTTACTCCAAGGTATGTGCTGTCAATCCAAAGCATCAGCTCACTCTGTTTAACTGCTGCCATGGGGAACATTAGGAATTATTTCCATAAAAGTGTACTAGGCTGGTATTTGATATAGGGGTCAGAGTAGAGGACATGGTCTAGATTTTACCAAGACAGAGTTTAAAAGTGGTCTGGATAAATGGAGTTTCACCGTAGAATAGACAGGGTTATAGGTCAGCCTTTGCAGAGAAAGAACAAAAGAGTACTGATCCAACTAGGTAATTTCTGCGAAAAGCAAACTTATTTATCAAAAACTGAATTGCTCTAGCTTGCACAACATTAAAGCCAAAGAATAAATAATAAACAGCACCTTCATTTGTCACATAGTAAAAAGAACAAAAGTGCACAACTGGGAAAATGTAATTTGGAGAAAGGTCCAATACGGAAAAAAATAAGGCAGAGTTTCACTAGCGAAATAAAACTAACCTGTGATTTATTAGCTACCATTGTGTGCTCTGTGCCATATCTCTTTATTCAAATAAAGCCCTGTTTAAATTCCTCTGAGGTGACTTTTCAGTAACATTTAGCACATCTCAGGGCAGGGCCTGAGGGTCATGAGTTCAAGAAAGGACTTGTGCTCCTCCAGCCACCTGATCTGAGCTATAGACATGACTTCTTCAGCTGCGGTGCTGCTGCTGCTGGGAGAGAATAGTCTGCCCTGTGCATTAGTGTCTCTTGTAAACTATCTTAGGAACAAGAGTGATAAGCTACATAATGAAGCAGCATTTCAGCTGTCCTAGGCTGGAGAAAAGCTACAGCTAACAACAAGAAAGGGAAAGAAGGAAGGAAGAGAGAAAAATGTGATTTTGGAGGGCTTGGTATGACAATCTTGACTGCATTATTTGCCCAGGCCAGACAGCAATAAGGCACAAATGTGTTGGAATAGCTTATTCTCCTCTGGCTTCAAGCAATGCAGGAAGATCAGCTGTTAGGTCTCCCGATGCCACTTTTTCCCCTCCACTGTTTTATTATTAACCTCCTACATTTTCTCTGCCTTTAATGGCAAATTGCTTTCCAATCATCATGCCGTGACAAGGCTAAGCAGAGGCAGCCACAGCCAAGGCAGTGCAGGGCCCAGTCAGGCCACAACGACTCCTTTTCACAGCACTGACACTCCCATGCTATTTTTCTTACCTCTCCTGACCCTTTGAGATCAGGGGGCCCTGACCATAATGCTCAAGCAGTGAAAAAACACAAATCCTGCTGGACTTGCAGCTGGGGGAGAAACAACCTCAGGAACTGGGAAAGGAGCTGTCAGCCTTCATTATTAATATCCAGCTGTTAATATTTAATGTCATAAAACCACGTCTCCCTCCACAGCCTAGTCATCAGACATGCAGGGGTCACACCAGCCAAAATCCTTTAGACAGACAATTCAATGTCCCTGTGCTTTAGCTGCATGCAAGGACTGCTTAAAGGTGTTCTAGATGTATTTGAGATGAAATGCTAGAAGCTTTAATAAAGCCCGAGATTAAAACAAAAACAAAAAAAAAGGAAATTAAATAAATGGTGGTTAAATTCCTGCCTGCCCAGCCAGCCATGCTCATCAGCACTGACCCCATCCACTAAGCCAAAGGGCACCTGCAGCTGGCAAAAAAAAAACAGCGCTGACCAAAGCAAGAGCGAGTGTTAGCATAGCATGGACATCACCCACCACTGCAACTGCATCTGCAGCGCCAAATCACTGCTCCAAGCTTGGTGTCCAGACACAGAGAAAAGGTTTGAACACAAGATAAAGAGAGGGCCAAGATTTAAATCCTTCAAACTAAACCCAGCTAATACTGTGTTAGGAAAAAGACCATGTAGTCCACCCCACCCTGTGCTCCCAGGCACTGTGGCACACGCTGAGGAGCACAAAGAAAAGCACGCTAGGAAACGCTGTTGAATGTCTGATCTCACAGCAGATGAAGGGAGACAGAGAGAGGGCCTCTATCACAGGGAGGGCAGGAAAGGGACATTTTAGTGGTTATTTTCAGAGCCTTCATCCTTAGAGCTTCACAGAAGGGTCAAACATCAGCGTTGCTAGAAGGCAGTTTTCCTCTCAGCGGGTGCGAGAGCATGTCACCTCTGCTGGCGCTGAGCCACAGGTCCTGATCCCCACCACAGATCCCGGGCTCTCTCTGCTAGTGGTTCTGCTTGCACTACCAACGCTGCCACTAAAGCTGCCTCGCAGTATTAATTTTTAAAGACTCCTTCCTCCTCCCGGGCATAGATTCCGAGACAGCTCCAGAAGCCCACACATATATACCAGCGCAGTGTAGCAGCCAAATGCGTCAAAGGAGATTTTAAGGGAGAACAGGGGAATAAAAAAGCACAGCCAGAATGTTTTGGCACTCAGCGCAAAGAAAAGCGTGGCACCACATGCTGCATCTGCTACCCTTTGGCCTTCCCTGCCTCTCCTGTTTCCACCTGTAAGCTCAAGATTGATTTCTTTCTCTTTTTTTACAGAGCGATGTAGTCAGAGGGGCTGGAGCACCCCAGGCAATGAAGAAACATAAGTAATGAGAATCCTCCAAATATGTTAGTCTGCATGACATGAAGACAGCTGAGACGGTCCACAAAGAATTGGTCAGATCCAGCAGAGCTCATTAGCTCTGGCTTGGGGCTACTTCTGCCAGACCTGGGTTAGCAGGAGCTCCCAGGTGTCTCTGAGCAGCGCTCTGGGCTCCAGGCCGCCACATCAGCTGAGTGCTGGACTTTGCTGGCTCAATACAGTGCAGCCCCTCAGCGAGATGAAGTGCTGCAGAGCACCGCAGAGCACGATGCAGAAATACCCAAGTGACTCTTCAGGAAATGGCCCAGATGCAGCAGTGCCCATACTGAGAGGAAACTCTTAAAAGTAGCTGGGTTTGAACTGGCTTCATGCAGTGCGCTCCCTGCAGTGTCCCTGTCCTCCAGCCCCAACTTATGCTTTTGGGAATGCAGTGCAGAGACACCCCAATAGCCCTGCCTTCAAAACCATCATGGATTTGCAGAGATTAGTAGTACAGACTCAGTACTCTGGGGACACACGGGGTCTAGGTCTGGTTAGGTCTGGAAGCAGAAAGCTGCATCCTCACAGCTCAGTGCCGGAGTCCAGCTCAGACTGTTACGCACAAGGGCAGATCCAGCTTCCTACTCATTATGGATAATCCTCAAACCAATCTGACTGACTACAGACAGTGAGGAACTGACAGCAAGTGGATGCTAAAACTGGGTGATTATGATTGTAGTGGTCAAGTGTGATGAACAAGAGAAGGTAAATCTCCCCTTCCACAACACTTTGACACAGTAAGGTAAAAGTGGCTATTTACAGATAGCATCTCCCTGCCTATGGATAACAGTAACTTCAGACAACTCTTACAAACTAGGAACTAGTGAACTCCAGCAGTTAATTATAGTAAATATTTACATAACGCCTGGGCCCTTCAAATTCAGAAGGAATAGTCAATGCAAGGACATGCCCTTTAACCATCCCATTTTATTACACAAATCACCAGGGAGCCCAGCACACTAAGATTTGCAAATGAAGTGTTTGATATTGGCTGAGACATTAAACTACTTACCTAGTGCTATAAAATGCATAGGTACAGTACATCATTCTTTTTGCAGAAATTTCAACCCCATTTACTTTAGTTAACTCTTCCTCTGCCCTTAATACTTTGTGTGCTACAAAGAACCACAGTACATAACCCTGAATAGACCTGGTGCCACCACTTAGCAGAGTCTGACTTAAAATAAAACTGTTTTCCCCTTTGCTGTTACTAAATTTGGCATCACTTATGTAGATTCTATTGATGTGTCTAATCTACTTAACATCCTCAATGTTCTCCCATTAGCTGGTTGCTTGGGAATTTGCCTTACACAAAAGATTCTGCTTCTGTGTCCCATACCCTGCTTTCTCCACACACACACTGTGTAATTAAACCAGGTTCTGTAAGTGGGGTAATAAGTTATTACCCAAAATTACTTGGCACTCCTCAGCATTGTAGCGAGTCCTGTGAGAGCAAAAGCTGTGGATGCTGGGACTGAAGGTGCTGCATGGTTTCCAACCAGAGCACACTTTTAAAGGGATTATGGTCTAACTTTGGGAATCCAAGTCAGTTACAAACACTCTTGACTGGCAGGAGTCAGATGTGCCTTGGGTAAGGTGTAATCCTTACCAGGATTGAAATGAGGCACCAGTGACTCTCAGGAGTCCCCAGCTGTGGCCAGTGGCTGAAGTAACTCCAGAGTTAGCCTGGAGACCAAGTGTGATGAGCTGATTGTCTTCAGGAGCTCAATGTGAAAGAAAAAGGCAAGGAATGAAACACACAAAAAAATCCCAGAAGGCATTTCCTCTTCACCATGACAAAAAATTGCATTCCCACCTGCACAAATCAAATATGGGAAAGGGTTGACCATAGTTGCATTAGACATGGTTTTAGGTGGTCCATAAAAGAGCTCTTCTTACTGAAATGTTATCCCAGGTAGCATTTACTGCTCTATGACTTCCTTTCTAGAGGATTTTTGTGTTACTCTGGGGAGGAAAATGCTGAAAGGTATCATAAGTCAAGGTGCCAAAAGTGTACGGTGTAAAATTAGCTGAGAAGTGAGGATGAAGCAGCCCGAGAAATGGTCAAGTTTAGCCAAGGGACAACTGCTGCAAAATCAGGAACACAAAGGACTTAAAGAATGGGGGTTTTGAATGCATCAGAAACCTTCTACCAGGCTGGTTGATTTATGTGACTGAGAAGGCTCAGATGAACCCTCCCTCCTGAGCTTGCTCATAACATTATGGGGTAGGCTAAGAGGGTTACTCAACGTTATTACTGCTGTTGCTGTTGTTTATTTATTAATGCATCTGTATCAGAGACCATGGCTGATCCTGGGAGTCTTGCTGTGCTACGTGCACAGGATGCAGAGCAAGGAGCAGCCCCTGTCTGAGAGCACTCCAAGTGCTCCCTTTCCCCAGAACCAGAGCAAGCTTCCAAAGCTGTCCCCAGGGACACAGATCCCCCTTTTCACTGCCATGTTAGCCACTTATTATTTCCCAGCATAAATATGTTTTATAGAGAAATAAAGTCTGCAATTCTGAAAAGGGAGTGCTTTCACACATTGGCGTCTCATCTATAAAGGCCCATGATTTGGCATCTCAGGTTAGAGTATGAAATTATGACACCAGAATTGACTTTAGAGTTTCTGATGCTTCCTTGGATGATTGCTTCTATAACTTATAGAGACAGGGGAACGTTTGTATTCTACTGAACACATAAATTAATATCCATACATGAAAATGATGTGGAGACAGCGGGACCAGGGCAGGGATGAGTTTTCTATAGCGTGTAACACCAAAGGAGGACTTGTCATTGTATTTGGAGTGTTGTGGTGAGAGTCCAAAAGTGTAATGAAGTAAAATAAAAGGGGTTTGTATTTGACTTATTAAAGCAGTTAAAAAATTTATAGTCTTTTTCATCATCACACCATTTGGGGGAGGAGGTGTTCCTACTGAAAATAAATACACATTTTTATTTTTGCTGTTAAATATAAACAAGATCTTTGTATTTCATATTCTCTGTGTATTTTACACCATGGGCAGGGCAGGTTATTTTGTAGACTAAAGAACAGATATAAAGGTATTGGAATCTGGTCTTACAATGCATGAGAGATAAGGTTCTATTTCTCATACTTGTTAAAAACTTTATTTTAGCCTGTCATGACAGAGACAAAATTATTTGGTTTTGCTTCTTCCCTACATTTCTAACAGCAGCAATTTTGTATCTGCTGAAGAGAAATTAGAGCAAAATAAAAAAGAGAATACCCTGTCCCCTGCAGAACCCATGGATCTCAAAGCCTGTTAAATTCATGTCAGCAAAACTTTAAGAGCAGAGGGGGTGAAAACCCAAGCCCCACTGAAGACTGGAAAGCTCTCAGTGAGGGACAGGAATTTCACCAAGGGAAATGGTGTTTCACCACGTCCCCTGACACTGCCTTACGTTAGAAACCAGGATGTTTCTGTTTCTCACACCTCTGACCCAAACGTTTTTAAAAACTAAAAATAAAATGTTATAGATGCAACATCAAAGAGCTGGAGACCCAGAGGAAACCTTGGCCTTCTCCCAGCCCTGCTCAGTAGCAAAACTGTGACTCTGGATGGGCAGAGGCAGGAGGCAGGACACTCCCACCGGCACAGCTCGCTGCCTGTCGGATGCCGGTGCCATCAGGAGCAAGAGAAGGGCTGCATGACACACACCAGTGACTGGACCAGATGGAGGCTTTGGACTGCACTGCAACGCTCGAGTCCTCCCCAGACCTGATGGCAAAGTCATGTGCCAGTTTGTTAGTCTGGAGGGCTCAAGGCGATCCTGGGAGAAACTTGTATCCCACATAAATCGTCTGGAGTTGATGGATGGCAGGAGCCCCAACTATAAAAATCTCAGCCAGAAACATGATAAATAGTTGCATCCTGTTAAAAATAGGCAGCGGAGCAGCAGGCAGATACATTGGCTGAGGAGGAATGCCAGTCAATGACTGAACTGCCAAGGCATTTTGGCATTCAGCTTCAGAACAGGCTTTCAGGGTATTCTTGCAAGTGAACAACCTCTGTAGTAACCTGGTTTTCAGTACACATTGAATTTCCTCTGAATACCTCAGGAGCTGGCAGAAGCAAGCCCAGAAGAATGTTTTGGTTGACTCTGGATTTTGTATACAGCAGGTACTGCAGCCAGCTTCTCTTGGCCAAAATCAAGTCTTTCCCTGTGGGCATCATTTAAATTTGTTTGCTTTACCACCAAATCCTTATTTTGTATAAAGTACTCAGGGGAAAAAGTTGCCTTCCTGCCTCCTCCACCAGTGTTTCTGCGTTTACTGTAACAGTAGCATATTTGCATGGCGCCTGCTGCACTGGAGGTTCAGACTCCCATAGTGTGGGTAATAAACAAATATTACTGTGATTTTTCTGGAGTAACTCTCTCCCTCATAAGAACTTCTATAAAACAGTCATTAGATTGCAGACGGAACAGCAAACCTTTCAAAATAATTCTCTCAACACTTAAAACTACAAACTAAGTACATCTGTCTTATGTGGTTTGCTCTCTGTGCAGAACTAATGAAATGTTGCAAATTTCATTTGTAGACCCCTAAACTTCCTCCCCATGACACTTAAAACTTTATCTCACTATGAAATTTTCACTGTAACATCCCAAATCCTTTCCAAGTCCATAGTATCCAGCCTGTTCTAGCTTCGGGTCTCTTCCATGCTCCTCAAACACCCAAACCTAGTCATCTTTTCATCTCTGCAGGGCCCTCCTCCTGCCCTGTGGGACTCCTACCATGCCCACATATGACCTCACACCACTTTTCCAGCCTTTCAGTTTGGTAAGAGACAGCACACGTGTGACTCAACCAAAAACATGTAGATTTGGACTGGGGAGCTGTCAGATGCCAGGCAGCATGGGTAGCATCTTCTCTCCAGCTTTCCTTTGGTGGGAGTACTAACTGGTGTCTCTCTTCCCCAAACACTGCTATTGCCCTGGCCCTCTGCCAAATTTGATTCCATGCTGACCAGTGGAGCCCAAAAGCTCATAGCTGGGGACTAACAGACAAACAGTGTGTTTGTGTAACTTTTGTGTCCCTAGGAAACGAGGCTGAAAACAGGAATATGAACTATGTCCTGTTAGCATGTTTACAGATGTCTTTCTTGCTAATGTTTGTGTTGAACTTGCCCCTGAGACTTTGAGCAACTCAATGCTAAACACTGTATAAATGATAGTAAGGTATGGTCTGTACTCCAATTAAAGAAGGCAAAGTAAAGTATGAAAATCTATACTGTTCAGCTATTAAAAATAATGGATCCTCTAATAAGCAGTGAGGAATAAATTGCACACAAATTTGGCACACAAACAGAGGTACAGCTTCAGGCTGGGGTCATCCATATCTGATCAGTTGAAAAGAGAGATACGAACTAGTCCTATCTGAACCCAACTTAAAAAACATAAATGACCACAAAAAGGCATTCACAGTAGGTCAAATATTAAATACAAATCCCCATCTACTCTCAGGAGGAAATGCTAATGAAAAGGGTAAGACCTAAAGCAGCATCAACCTCCCAACTTCATACTGGCAGCAGAAGCTTGTCCTCTCTAGAGACTCACCACTCCACTGTCTTGTCATTAACCATCCATCACATTTTCCTCAATATCCAGGGGTTCAGGACACTCACTGGTAAAGGGGTCACTTGTCTTAAAACTCCACTTGGCAGAGGCTTGAATCTCTATGGGTGCAGCCTTTCCTCATGTTGCTGTTTCACTTCACTTTTCCTCGAAGCAGAGACTGGCATCTTGCTCAGCTATAGCTCAGGGAGGGAGATGCCACAGAATTAGCAATCTTAGCTCTAATAACAGTCCTGAGCTTGATGGTCAGGCCACTTTACTAGGAGAAGCACTTAGATCTGCCCTAATTAGGCAGGGTGAGGTTCTGAAAACAGGTTTTCCATCTGTTAAGAGATTGCTCTAACCAATGGATGGTGGGTAGAACTTGCCCACAAGCTCAGGAAGTAGCTGAGTGGGGCACATGGGCCTCTCAGCTTACCTAACTAGATGCTTGAATGCCTCGGTTTATTTGGGTCTTATCTTAAAAATTCGGTACGTACATGAACCAAATCAGACCAGAGTTGTTCTCCATCAAGGCTCCACAGATAAGCAGAACACTCAACCACTATCTTTCCTTTTCTTTGCTGCATCAAGGAGGAGTTATGCAATTCAAAACTGTGCTGATCAGAGGATACCAAACAGATTGAACCCTTTCCACCAAGAGTCCCTTTTTCATCCCAGAAAGCTCTAGCATGCAGTATTGGCTCAGTGTCAAGCCCCAGAAAGAGCTCCCACTGGTTACCAACATCAGCAGAGCATGACTTCAGAACTAGGACCCCTCATTTGCAAAATATTTCCATGATGCCATCCAGCAAGTATCTAGAAGTTAATTGCACAGATTGCAATGAAAATGGACTTGTAGAGGTTCCCCACACTGTTTAGTATGGTTTGGGTTTGTGTTTTGGGTGGTGTTTTTTGGGATTTTTTTTTGAAAGGGAAGAGGGTTTGGGTGGGTGTAGAAGACTTGGCAGTGAAGCACCAAGAGGAGCAAGTTAAATAGACAAAAAAGAAGGACTTTCCTTTTTACATCTCTTGTCTTTAATCCCAGCTTTCCTGCAACTAAATTTACGGGGAGGGATGTAGGGAGGGAAATCTACACTTATTTATTTCTGGAAGTTAAGATGAAGTCATTATGTCTTGCACAGTATGTTTGCTATTATGAAGCTGCAAATGGAGCTAGAGAAAGGGCATTTAAGTGGGAAATATTGTCAGCTGGCAGTCTCGGGCACTTGAGTACCCTCCATAACATGCATAACGGAATCAATTTAAACCTAGTGAAAGGGACATTGTCTGATAAAGTAATTCCTCTTTGAACACAAGATGGCAGCCTTAAATAAATGCAACCCCGCACAGCTTTTAATCTTACACATCATTAAATTCCTAATTTACACATTATGTTTTCATGGGCCAACCCATAACTCATTAGTGTTGAACTCATGAGTTGTAAAGACCAACACACTAGACAAATGTGGGTTTCTTTATCTGCTTTTCTTTGGGTAGCAGTTCTCTTTTAATTTACCACAGAAATGGACTTCAAATTCAACACTAAGAAAGCTGTCTGATCTTGTGGGCTTTGTGCACCTTCTACCCCCCTAAAAAACCCTCTCTGATTACTCCTGTGTGCCCACAGATTTTATGGGCAGAGGGTGGAATAGGGAATGGGGAATACCAAGTATTCTCCCCTTGTTCAAGATACTGGGGTTCCTCAAAAGACATATCTTTCTGCAGGAGGATTGCAAACAGGCCTTGAATTCAAAACCAAAACGGACTGCAAATAGCGTAGGGTTTGGAGCTGGTCTTCCCACTTTTCCACAAAATTTAACATACAAAATCATGTTTTGCTCTCTTGACTTTCCATTCTCTTGTCCAGGTGTTGTCTGAAAAAAGACAAATCACAAGCACCATCTGAGGAGGAGGAGGGGCTCCATAGGGCTCCAGTACCATGACATTAGAAATAACCACACCAGAATGGGTGGAAATGGCAAGGGAAGGGCTACAATTGCTTTCTCTGCTTTGGGAACAACTGTGGGTCAAAAAATGTCAAGTGTAGAAAAAGTCTCTGCAGAGACCTGGTGCCTCTGGTTTAGTATTGCATGTAAGGACACAAATGGTTACTGGAGCAGGTCAGGCCAAGGGCCATTTCAAGGCAGCCCCTGGGCTCAGGTTCCCTATACAGACAGTGGCAGCAGGAAACTTGACTCACTGTGTGGGATTGAGGAAAGCAGAGCAGCAAGGCAAGGCTTGAACCTAGGTTTGTTCTTCCTGGGCTGGGCTGCAACTTGTCATGGCCACAGGGCCACCAGTCTGCCAGAGCTGCTACTTTGAGAAAGTCAAGCTCCAGCAGCCCAGGGCCCTGTGTACCCTTCTGGAACTGGACTGAGGTTCACAGATGGCTGGAAAGGCTGCTCATGGCAAGGAGAAGTTCAGGATCTTCTCTTTCCACCACAGTGGAACAAGCTGCTAGAGGAAGTCAGTACTCCTCAGGGGGATGTTGTGCTGTGCTACTGCCCAAGAAAAGGCACAAGCCAAAGGACAGGGGAGGTATATTCACACCTAAGTATAAAATGTTCCAGGATCTTCTCCCTATCCTCCACTAAGCCAAATGGAGGCCATCCACAACACCAGTACAAGAAATCTGGGTGAAAGCCCCCATCTATTCTCTTGCTAGTCATGTTTCCAGCATCTCATGGTGATTGCACCACTTGGCAACTTCAACTATTTTAGAGAACAACGCTGCTGACACAAGTCATCTGCTTGGCATCCCCATCTTATTGGTAAGTTCTTATTCCTATAGGATGGATGTCTTTACTCTCACCCAGTCCTTTTTACCATTTGATTTATTACACAGGCATTCATTTTTCTCTGGTTTTCTTCCTCCCTCCTTTCTCCTTCTTTTGGTGGAGAAGAACATACAGTTTTGTTCATGATGAATTAATATTCATGTAAAGAAGGAAAGGCAGGAGAGAAAGATACAGCAACAAGTCAAAATATTTTTCTCCAGGAAGCACTTTCCAAGGGGAACCTTCCAGTGAGCTTGTGGATGGCGAGGGACATGGTGTAGTGGTGGGGGAGGTTCTTGTGTAGCAGGTAAAGGGACTTTGTCTCTTTCCAAAGACTAAACTACCTGGGGAAGAAGGAGGGCTTGTGATGTGAACTGAACATCAGCATCAGTAGGTTTAGTTTCAATTTCTGGAAAATATTTTGGGTATGACTTAAAATCATTCTGGGCTTCTCTATGCCTTGGTTTACTCCTAGAGGAAAAGGGTCCAGCACTCAGAGCATTTATATGATGATTCCACTTCAGGCACCCACAGACACATTGAGATGCAGAGACCCAAGTTTCCATTCCATCCTTCCTCCACATCTTCCCCATTAGAGATCACTCCAGAGGTCTAGTGCAACCCCCAGCAACATCTACACAGCCTCGTGAGGACATAATTTTAAAACAATGCATTGCACAGGCACACCAGGAAAGGATGGATTCTTTTCATGGTTAAAGAACAGCAGGAGGCCCTCGAAGATTTAGGTTCCATTCTCAGCTCTGCCCAACAGTTTGAACAAATCATTCTACCTTTTCAATGTTCCAGTTCCCCTTTATGAGAGGAGAACAGCTCTTGATGGGAATGGCCATGAGGATTAATGCAAGCAACATTAAAGAGGTGAGGGCTGCTCCATGCATGACAGCAAGTCCTCTCCTTGGCTTGCCAAGTCTCCTATATTCCTGCCAGAGATGGGACACACAGACTCCAGAGGTGGCAATTAGAGCACTGCCAAGTATTACAGTGATGCGTGGCACACAGCACGGCCACCCCTCCTTGGCAGGCTGCCTCTCCAAACAGGGCTGAGCCACACAACAGCTCCAGGGCAGGGCAGTGCCCCTGCAGGCAGCCCAGCCCTGCCCACGCAGATCCGGGTGTCTGCAGAGCCAGAGCAGCCTGCAGGCTCCGTGCCCACTGCAGCCTCTGCTGCTGTGAGTGTGGCCCTGGGCTCAGTGCCCCGGGGCTGGATCATGTCCTTCCTGTGCTGCCCTGCTGCTTGGCCTGCCTGCACCCTGCCTCTGCCACCCACTCTCTGCCTGCCCTGCCTCTGCCACACTGCTGCCTCTGCTGCCCCACTGCATGTCCTGCTCAGGCTGACCCATCGCCCACCCTGCACAGGCTGCCCACACCCCACCCACACCACCCTGCTCCCCATGTCCTGACTCCCCAGAGGCTCACAGACAATCCCACACAGCCTTCTGTTCCCCACAACCTCAAGCTCTGCCCAGCCCCTCTCCATCTGCCCTCCTTCCTTGGGACACAGGCCTCTCTCATGCACAGGGCTCAGACAACCCTTTACATGAACAGCAGCCTCTGCAAACCACTCCAGAATACAGACAAGACATATCCTTCTGCTACACACTGCCAAAGACAGCACCTCACACCATGCAGAGGGTTCTCTCTCTTTTGGCCTCCTCTGCATACCAGATTTACTCCACACTTTACACAGACAGACCCATTTGCTCCTGAGTACAGCGCAGACACCTGAAGCATCCACACCTGTGGATTCAGAACAGCAGAGATACATATAACCGACCTTGTACAGGCAGGAGACTGCGAGCAAAGACAGCAAGGAGGTGTGATCAGACCATTAGTGGAGAGAGACCTTAAAACCCAGTCACCCAGCGTGCTCCCTCTTAGGAAATGTTGTTACCACATTTGCAACTGCATTTACCTCAGTCACACAACCAGCTCCATTACACCCAATGTCACAAAGTTTTCATCCGTGCTCACCACTTGCCTGTACCCCGCTGACATTTATCATCCGGGCTGTTCTCTAACACTGCTGTGATGGACAAACCCTATTGCGGAAGCAAATGTTCTGAATCACATATATCTCCCCACCAGTCTGGCTCCCCATGGACAAATATACAAGCCCTGGCTCCAGGGCTGTGCTGCATATCTCCCAAGAAATCCCCACCTAGCCCCATACCTGTGCACTTTACAAACTGCACATTCTTCTGTGAACACCCCAAATACAACCCCTACACTTCCACAGGAGTGACTCTTCAAGCCCTCTGTGCGACCCCGGCACTGCAAGTACATCCACACCTCCACATGGATTTTCATGCTATCCAAGTCAAGAGTGCCCTACTGGAAGGGTAAGTTACACTGTGGTTGCCAAATCAAGAAACGGATCCCTTAGGTCTTCGTTAGAGGTGGATGCACTCTGCCTGGAATGGAGATTCAGACTGTTTAGGGTTTTATTCGGCTTATTAATTTGTCCACTTGTATTTAACAAATTATTTTTTTAAAATGTAATATTTGTTTCTATTTTTGCAGCATTGTGTCTGATGATGTATGAACATAGATCATAGGCTGACCCTTGCACCAGACAGAATATATCCCAAGTAAGTGAGAAGACACAACAACTTGTAAGGGCTAGAGATTATGGCATTATGTAGAGTTGTTCTGTTGTCTCTTCCTGCTTTACCACATGAACTTCCACTCTTCATACTGCAATGGGCTGCTTTATGTGTTCCTGCACTTTGGACAGCAGGAAAAAAAAAAAAACCACAGTTTTTTTTCTCTCTCCCATACTGGCGGCATAATCGGCCCTGCCTTGGTTTTCCCTGGCTTCCACCACCAGTTTCTGGTCATGGTAGGGCCCTTGGTAAGATTTCACCCCATTTTACACCCTTTCCATTGTCACAAGGTCGGGTCACTTCCTTAGAAACAACCTGCTGTGCTCAAGGTTGTTTCCTTGACCTGGTTTATTGCCTTTTAAATGTTTTAGTGTTTTGACTGTTTCTCAGGTTGAGCACAGAATGTTTGTTGCACTGGTAAGAGGTTAGTACTGCGAAGCCTAGGGAGTGATATATGGATGGTTCATGCTTTCTTTTGGATTTAATTTTTCATCCTCTAGTGCTCTGTGGTGAAAGGAATGTTTGCTGCTTGCCTAGGGAGACACCTGACATTTAGACTTTATCTTCTGTAAAGGCTTGGGCCAAAATTCTCTTCTCTGACTTTGGGAATGGCAGAAAAGGGCATATAGTTGAAGTGAAGCAGAGGGACAAAGAGGGATTTGTGTCCTTCTCATCCCAGACCACAGTAAGTAGCTGTGTAGCCCTCTGACAAAAATCAATTCCTCCCATATGAAGGGGGTTTCCCTCCCCAGGTGCCTTGCAGAAACTCCTCAGTCCCATAGATCCACTCAGGCTACAGTGTCCTGCTACAATGTCCTAACCAGGGGAGGGCTCAAATTCTGGGTTTGGAGTTTTCACAGCCGCGGAACACCCAAGTAGAATACAAAGGCTGAAGAAAATAGGAAAAAATCTTTCCCTAGAAGGCTTAGTGCTCAAGCTCAAAGCACTGAAATGCTCAGGGGTTTCCTTTCTTTTTCTCCCTCTTGCTACCTTTTTTTTTTTTTTTTTTTAATGAGTCCTAATTTTGCATTGTCCTAACCTGATTTGGCTGCCCCTGCCTCTGGCTCTATCTCATGTCCTGAGCCAGTAATGCTGATTTAACAGAGACAGATCTGACACGAGCAGAAAGAATAGTGTAAGGACACCTTTCTGGAGACAACCCTCCAGTGTAAAATAGATAGGTGCGTGAATCTTCCCATCTCCAGGGCATCAGGAGCAGTGAACATTCTCTCCAGAACATTCACTCTCCAAGAGGTAAGCACACTGGCTTGCAGAAAGTCTCTCCGTGGGTGCTCATATCTGGTTTGCTAGCTGGGGGCAGATAACACCCAGAGATGCTATGCTGGTGTTCCCATAGCATTTCATTCCTGACTTTCCCTACCCCAACCCATCACAGCAGCAGAGGGCAGTTCTGATGGGGAGGACAATTCTGTGGGAATGTGAGTGGCTGATCGTGGGTCAAAGATACCAGGAGAGGTTTCTTCTGGGAACGAAAGCTTGAAAATTCCCCTTCTCCATTCGTAACACATGAGCATCAGGTTAGTTTGTACTGCCTGTACCACACCTGCCCCTCCCAGTCATTCAGATATCTGAGCTACAATGAGAGATGGTCCCTTAACAGCTAAAAAGCCCCCTCAGCACAACTGTTAAAAGAGGTATGAACTTTCTCTAAATGGCACAGTTTTACAGTTGTTGGAAGAAGTGTTCCTTAGCTCCTTAGGTCGTTTCCCGGTTTTAGATAAGGATTTTGTGTCTTCCTTGATGTGCTCAGTGTGAGAAAGGATCGGTATAGTTGCATTTCGTGGCTGCCACTGCTGGCCTTTCTGTGGATGAGTACTAACTGCTTGCAGAATTGTAGGTGAAGATCTTCCGAACAATTCTTTTATTTCATCAAGTATGGGCTGTAAAAGATATACCTGCAGCTTTTACTCCTGTGGAAGAAG
>VYXB01010310.1:186926-214395 GCA_013397135.1 Pachyramphus minor | reverse complement strand
TCCCAAATCCCCAATCCCAGACCCCCCCCCACTCCCCGTGGCCCCGCCCTGGTGCGACACCCCCGCTCCCCCAGGTGGAACTTTCCTCGCAGGGCGGGAGACCATAGAGGCGAAAGGCGACACCAACGGAGAGCACTCTGAGGGGGGTGCGGAAGACACACACATCCCTTTCCTCCAAAGAGACCTGTCAGGATACCAAGCTCTGTCCAGACATAACTAAATATTTTTAAAACGACGCGGCTGCGCGCGGGGCCGCGATTTTCTCCTCTTCCCCTGGAAATTATCCCCAAGCCGCGCGGGACTCCCCCCGCCTCTCCCCCCTCATGGTCCGCCCCTCCCTGTTTACTCTCTTTGCGCGGCCGCCCTGGGTGCGGTTCCTGCGCTGCGCCGGTTGCGTACGCAAATGGCGTAGAGCGGCTTTGATGGACAGGCGCTCTTGGCCAATAGCGCGGCAGCGTCGCGGAGCGCTCAGCCAATGGCGCGGCGGCCCGGCGGCCCGGGGGAGGCGGGGCGAGGCTCCGTCAGGGCAGGGAGGGGGAGCCGTGGAATGGCGGACGGGCGGGCCGGCCCGCCCTGGTGGTAGCGAGCCCGGGGGCCCCGAGGGGACAGCCGCGGACAGGGTGAGTGCGAGAGAGGCGAGCGGCGCCTCGCCGAGCCCTCTGGGCTTCCTCTTGCCCGGGGGAGAGAGGCAGAGGCGCTGGGGTGGGCCGCTAGGCCCTTGCCAAATAGTGAGCTATTGGGGTGAGGCGGGTGGTGTTTCCTGCCACATAGTGAGCCCCAGCTGCTGTGGTCGCGGGCGGGGGGTTTTGGGGGATCTGTCCCGGTCTGGGGCTCCATCCCCGCGCTGACACTTGCGCAGCCCCTCCCGGGGGCCGTGTCTCGGTGCGGGGTGTGTGCCCGGGCCGGGGTGTAGGTGGTGCTGGGGTGTAGCGGGGGTCCTGCCCCGGCGGTGGGCAGAGCCCGGTGCTGGGTGAGGGAAGTGCCGCCTGCGGGGCTCTCCCCGGGCCTGGCCGGTGTCTGCTGTCCTGGGGCCAGCACAGAGGACTGGGATAGCCGGGAATGCCCGGGGACTCGGGGGGCAAGGGGGTGCCTCAGGGTCCCCTCTGTGGGGGAGAGGGAGCAGAGGGGGGTCCCTCCCTTCCCAGGCGTTTGCTGCCTGGGTTTGACATCGGTGCCGGTGCAGAGGTGTGTGTGCCGGTGTGCAAAGTCTGCCGGGGCGGGACCTGCGTGCCCTTGTTGGTGCCAGTTCTGGTGGTCGCCCTCAGGGGTTTTGCTGGGAAGGAAACTTCTCCTTCCTCCTGTCTGTCCTCTTGCCCCGCTCCTGGGTGCACCCCCGGGTCTGTCTGGGAATGCTTTAAGGATGTGTCCGAGCCCCTTGGCTATTAACCATCCACACAGCACATAAAACCTAAAACTGCTTGGGGTGACACCCTGTGGGTGCTGGAGAATGCTTTGGGAAATGTTTTGGGGTTTTTTTTCCTGAAAAGAGGCTTGGGATGTGGTGGAATAGTTTGATCAAGTGCACCAGCCTCTTGTTGATCTCAGACCATATTTCTGAAAAGAAATAAGTTATTAGGGAATGTCCTTGGGGTTGTAACTCGCCGGCGTTCAAGTTTGTGTCGGGGTTACTTTGGGATACAGATAATCTGGAGAAAGGTAAAGATTGCAGCTTCTCCCTGTTAGCTGTTATTTGACCTCTAGGACCTTCCTGTGGTAGCACTTTTTATTTCCCTGTCAGAGTTTCACATTTGGCCCTTGCTGTTTTACTTTTCTTTAGTAGCAACAACAGGAATTGGGCACCTCTGCGTGGGTCAGAGCACTGGTGGGGCTGTGTGATGTCTTAAGGCAGGAGTTCAGCACCAGGAAACACTGAAATAATTAAATCTCTCAGCTCTGCAGGTGTTGGTGGACATGAAATTATATTAATAATGATTAAAAAAAATAAACTTCTGTTAAGTACATCAGCTGCAGGCAGGGTTATAACTGATGGAGCCCTTTGTAACCTTCACTCTGGTGTGTCCTTCCTGAGGAATTGTGAGGTAAAGAAGTTAAAATTAAAAGATGCTGGAAGCCAGTTGGGGGGGGTGTGGTGTGGTGTGTGCTCCCCTGAGCTAAAACTGATGCAAAACATTGCTTTTCTGGAATCATGGAATGGTTTGGGTTGGAAGGGACCTTAAAGCCCATCTCATTTCACCCCCTGCCGTGGGCAGGGACACCTTCCAGGAGCCCAGGGAAGTCCCACTTTATGGGAAGTGCTGCACTTGGGGTCACGTGAGGGAGGGGAGTGGTTGAGCAGTTGTGTTTTCCGCCCGTTTTCAGCATCTGCAGGATCAGTTGCTGCTGGAACACCGCAGGAATCCCAAACCCTGCGTTGTGACACTTCCCGTTTGTCCCCTGCTGACCTTGAGTTGGGCCTTTGCCATAGAAACCAATTCAGAGTTTTATCCCAAACTTAGTTAAAAACAAACCAGGACCAACATCTCCCCATGGAAAACACAGCCAGTGTGTCCAGGGAGAGGCTTTGAACCCCCTCCCTTGCATCCACAGCTGAGGGGGGGGCACAAAGTTCTGTGCCCTTTTTTGGAGGATTTTGGTTTTGTTTTTAAGGAATGTGCTTGAAAACATAAAGTTTGAGTGACAGGGTGTGACCTGAGCTTTCAAGACCTGCCTAACGCTGATCTTGGCTTAAACTCGAGTTGTCAGTGTTGTCCCTGGGTGGGTTGGGGATGGTGGGGATCAAACTTCCTGGGATTTGCCTTCCAAAGCATCGATTTCTGCTTGGCTCAAAGCCTGGAGGAGCAGGTTTAGCAGCTCCCCATGCAGCCCACCTGAGACAAGGTGAAGCCTTGCTGTGCTTCATAATTGTGAATTGTAAGAGGATAAACTTCCAGGGGTGAACTCAGTGTCAACTTTTCCCTCAACTCTGTATTTTCACTGGTTTTAAAAAGAGACGTGGTTATTTTTTTATCTGTCTGGTGACCAGCTCAAAAAGTAAATGCCCTAAATTCCATTTTTTTTATTTAAAGCAATAAAACCTTCCTGATGGCTCATGCCAGTGTAAAACTGCTTTCTCTATGAATAACATGACACACCACACAGAAATGGTGTATTTTTTTTTTTTCCAAGTTACAGCTCAGAAGGTATTTGCAGGCAGTGATTCATGACAGAGAATACAACCTTTCTGATCAGTCCCAACCCAGTTCCTCAGCGTGCTTTGAATATATCTCATTCTTCAGGGCTGGTCTAGGAAAAGCTGATTTCATTCACCAAGGTTAGATAATCGTGGCGTGTGGGTGGAGGGGTTAAAACTTCAGTGATTGCCTCATATGCATAAAGTTACAGCAACAAATCCCTCTCCTGGGTTTGTTTTTTTTTTTTTCTTTTTTGTAATATTTTTGAGGTGCCAGAAGAACAAAGAAAATTGGTGGGATTAATGTTTTTCACAAAATCAGGTTTTTCTTTGGACAGATTGTAATAAGGAAGGTTTCAGCAAGTGGAAGGTTGGGCTTTAATCCTTTTAGCTGGTTTCTCTCTGTGGGTTTTCTGGACTCAAAATGTTTAATAAGTTTAAATGCAGGGTTTGGGGTTTGGTGATAATACTGAGCCCTTGGTCATTCAGCTGAACAAAATACGTCGCTCATGAGTCAGTCACAAACCAGGAAAGGGATTGAATAGGGATTGTGTTTGCATGTGCTGTGGATAAAGTTCCTGCTGTCCCAGTACAGAATGGGACACTGGCAAAAAAACCCTGCCAAGGGCTCCCTCTGAGGGTTCCAGCAGCCACAAGGGGCCCTGTCCGATGGCTCAGCGCTGCCCTCGCTCCTTTGTGCAGTTTCTAAAGCACAGGGGACAAACCAAAAGGGACACTTCCACTGTGTGGAAACCCAGGAGAGCAAAATGCAACTGTTTTTTTCCCAGCCTGTCTTCTGCTGAAAACAGCAACGCTGAAACGGGATCTCGTAGTAAGAAATTTGTGTATTTGAGTGTTTATTCTCACTGTGCAAGGATAAATATTTGTGAGATCAAGGCCTTAGTTACCGCAGATTAACATTTATTTAAATACTTTAGGTATTTATAAACACAGGATTTAAAAAAAGGCATGTGGCAGTGGCTTCTGGGTAATAAGCAAATGACTGCTCAGAACAGAACCACCCCAGTGACATTTACTTCCTTTTGTATTTTTGCAACTCTGTGTAATAAAAAGACGTGCTGGTTCTTTTTTTGGGGAGGGGAAGTAGATCAGGCTTCGCTGCAAAGGGTGTGCTTGCTAGAAGGTGATCAGCTCCAGGCCTGATTCTCATTTATGTAACACTTCTTCTTCCATCTGAAGGTCTGCAGGATATTTTTTTCCCTGCCTGGGAGGCAGTGGGTGGGGAGGGCCCTTCCCAAAAGGACTGAAATGTGCACTTCCACGTGTTGAGGCCGTGCAAAGTGTTAATCACATTCTCCATCCCAGGCTCGCCTTCCCCTCAGTAATGAGCCTGGGAAATAGCTCCTCTAGATCCTACCCTAATTCCTGAAATCGCAGGAAAGCTTTCTGGTGTTAGGTTGCTGCTGGAGAAGTGGTGGAGCTCAAATATCTCAAGTATGCATCTGCCAGGGGCTTTGATGAAGGAATTTAAAGCACCGAGGAATCTCGATGGGTCTCTCCCAAATGGCTCAGTGGTGACCTGCTCTGTTCCTTCAGTGTCTTCTGTGTCCCCTCCTCTTCCACAGCAGCGTCCCAGACTCTTTTTGGGGAGAAGTGGTGGTTTAAGGGATGCTGTGAGTGAGGAAGGCGGGTGATGCCTGTGGGGCAGCAGCAGCTGATGGTTGTTCTTGAGGGCTGAATATCCTGGAATGGGTTGGGTTGGGAGGAACCTTAAAGCCCATTTTGTCCCACCCCCTGCCACGGGCAGGGACACCTTCCACTAACCCAGGTTGCTCCAAGCCCCATCCAGTGTGGCTGTCAAGATGCAGCCTGATGATAAACCTGCTCAAAAGGGCTTGTTTCGTATGAATAGTGATAAATTTATTGAACAACTCCTTTATGCAGGAAAGCCACACATAGATTTGAGATTAAAACCTCCTAATTGTCAAATGAAGGGCATAAAATGAAGCATTTTTTCCCCTAGTGTGGGATAAAAACAGGATTTGCTGCCCCAGGATCTCACAGAATCACTGTTAGATGAGTTCAGGAACCGAGGAGACCAGTTTGTGGAAGTGAGATCCATAGAGGACAATTAAATGACAGTGTTTGTTTCTGCATGGTGTTAAGGTGCAGTGGGATGCTGCAGCAGGGAGAACTGTGCTTGCCTTGTTCCCATGCTCATTTCTTGGTGCATCTGATCCCTGGCCACAGTGGAGAGGGGACTCTGGATTATCTGGGGGCCGGATGACCCAGCGTGGATGTCCTTTAATTCCCGTGCCTTGTCTTGTTCATTCATTTCCGATGACCTGCCTCTTCCCAGCCTCCTTTTCTCCCCTCTCATCAAACCGGGCTAATGACTCTGACCTTTTGTTTGGAAAGCAAAAGGAAAAGGATCAACAAAATACTGGAGCTTATTTACTATCATTACTGAAATGATGAGCAATGCCACTTTGCGGCACTTCAAAGAGGCTGCGCTCGTAAGATGCTGGAAATCCCTTGAGAGAGAAAATGTTTCAGATGGAAAAGGAGGAGGGGGGGGGATATTCCTCATGTTCCCCTCTCCTAAGTGTGCTCTCCTGCAAGGCATGGAGGTAATAACGTCCCTGCAGCCCTCTCCCCTCCCAGCTGGGCTGTTTAAAACAGCACTGACAAAATTTGCTGGTTTCGGTGAAAGCCGGGCTCGTTTGTGTCACTGCTCCGGGTCCTGCATAAATTGTTCCCATGCTGTGGAGTTGTGCAAAGTACTTTTGCTGACCTATTGTATTACCCCTAATAAGATTGAATGTGGTTTTAATTTCTCATTTCCTCTTTCTCTGGATGCCCTTTTCCTACTACTCGGAGTCTTGCCTGGAGTCTCTCTATAGCGAAAGTCTCTTTCTGTCGCTCAAAGAATGGGCGATGCTTTGCTTTTCAGAGCTCTCCTCACTGGAGGGCTTTAAGTGGCATTCAGAGGAGACTATCAGCCACAATATCTCATGTATTGGTGTGGCTGCGGTTCATGCATGGAGTGCAAAAAATGGGATTTAATTGGGAGGGAGGGGGAATTGTGGCCTTGGCTGAATGGATGGGTGAAAGTTCCCCGACCACCCCTTAGCCCAGCAAATAGTTGGTTGAGTGCTTGCCAGAGCGGAAGCGAGTTCCCTTTCAGGCACCCTGCCTTTGTCACCGTAAGAAAAAGCACACACACACACACTCATGGGTTTGGCCTTGCAGCTGCAAAAAAAAAAAAACAACCAAAAAAAAAAAACCAACAGCCCAACCAGGCAAGAGAGAACCGAGCACACACCCAGATCCTGTTCTTTCAATACCAGCAGCTGCAGAGCCGGTGCTTTGCTGGAGGAAGGCGTAGAGCTATAAACACAGCTTGTGGAAAACCTTTACCTTCTGTCTAGGGCAGCATGAAATCACTGGCCGCTTCCCTTCTGGAAGCTAAATTAAAACAGGCTGTAATTAACTTAGACAAAGTAGCCTTTTGGTTGCTATTGAGGATTCAATATTGTATCAAGGAGGTTATGTCTAGGGGCTGGCTCCACATGAGAGGTTTCCATAAAGCAGCTTATTATAGACCTTGTGGTAAGGTTGGATGGAAGGGGATGCATCCGTAGAATCCCTAATACAGGCTAATCTCTCTTCTCCCAAAAAGATCAGTTCAGTAGAGATGATTCCCCCTCTACTCCAGTACATGGAGTATTTCATCCAGCTCTGGGTTCCCAAACACAGGAGATACATGGAGCTGCAGGAGAGTCCAGGGGAGGCCTTGGAGATGCTGCAGGGTTTGGAGCACCTCAATTCTGGAGCCAGGCTGGGAGAGCTGGGAGTGTTCATCTGGGAAAGAGAAGCTCCAGGGGGACCTGAGAGCCCCTTCTAGGGCCTAAAGGGGCTCCAGGAGAGCTGGAGAGGGACTGGGGACAAGGGATGGAGTGACAGGACACAGGGAATGGCTTCCCACTGCCAGAGGGCAGGATTAGATGGGATAGTGGGGAGGAATTGTTCCCTGTGAGGGTGGGGAGGTCCTGGCACAGGTTGCCCAGAGAAGCTGCGGCTGCCCCTGGATCCCTGGAAGTGTCCAAGGCCAGGTTGGATGGGGCTTGGAGCTACGTGGGATAATGGAAGGTTTCCCTGCCCATGGCAGGGGGGGGAATGAGATGGGCTTTAAGGACCCTTCCAGGCAAAACCATTCTGGGATTTTATGGTTTCAAACACCCTGAAATAGTTTAGGACGGTTCAGGGCCTGGAGTTTGCACTGGAGATTACATAAGGTGAGATCACTGCTGGGCTCAGAACATGCAAAATGGAAACAACTACAGCTTAAACTGAGTATTTTTCTGCCTGTCCCAGGGAGATTTCACAGGCATCTGTCACCACAGCCAAGCTGAAACCTGACCCTGCTCTGTCAGACCAGGGGGGCCGATCGAAACAGCGGGGCCTTGCTGGAGTCTGCTGGAAGGTTGTTCGGTCCTGCTGGCTGCAGGGATGGAGAAAGTGAGTCCAAGGATTGTCATGCTGTTGAGCAAAACCAGAGGGGAGCTACTCACAGCTTCCTGCAGCTCTGCCTGCAAATCCCAAATGGCAGCCCGGGATCATGTGCCGAGCCCGTGCGTTGCACAGATGGTGTGTGCACACACCGACACCAGATTTGGTGTTTTGGGGGGGATCACCTCACTGGGCACCCCTGTGAAGGAGCTGGGGAATCCCAGACATGGAGCAGGACCCTTCTCCCCCATGCCTGCTTCCTCTTCCCACATTTGGACAGGACAAACTGTAGGCATGGGGAAGAACTGCCTGGAGAACCCCGCATACATGGTGACTTTTGGTAGTGGTGTGGTGGCTCCCTGCTGGCTCTCCTGAATTCACAGGCCTATCTCACTTGATTCCTGAGATCCAGGATGGATCCCAAAAGCATATTCAGGCTCCTTATGTGGCATCATGTGTATATATTTATTTATCTCCTCCACAATAGAAAACCCCTGTGTTATTTTGACTTTATAAACCACTCATAACCATTTTAATTTAAGCGCCCAAGGCTACTCTCTTGTTTTTTGTGACCAAAATCCCAGCAGATATAACACTTCTGGAAAATATCAGGGAGTCAATGTCTTTTTTTTTTTTCCCTCCCCTCATGTCAAAGGTTAACTTAAAATATTAATGCTGCAAAGATTCATTTAAGATATTAAAACTGTTCAGGCAAGAATACATGTACATATTGTAATTACTTCCTTTTTCTTACAATTAAAGTAATTGGATTATATTTAATGAGCTATTTACATTTAATAATTAAGAAAAGACTTATCTTTCCAGTATTCCCCAAGTGCAGCAGAAGGGTGGGGGCACTCAGAGCTGTGATATAATTATCTAGGCGTGAGTGGAAACTGAAAGAGCAGTTGAGCTCTATAGAAAACACTTGGAACTGGTTTGTTCCTACTCTTTCATTAATCAAAATAGTTTAGTGTGTGGCAAAGAAGGGAAGGCTGAGCTTAGCTGCAAATGAGACAGAGTTTATCTGCTGAAAAGGAAGGTTAAAATAGGCTCGAACTTAAGGAATAAGTCATTTAGGGGAGGGGGGAAAACCCCCACTCCCTCTCTTTCCGTATTAATTACCGAGCGCTGCCCGGGAATGGGAATGTGCTGATGTATTGTGAGTTGTGCTTTGTTAGTGTGACAGGCACAAGCCTTCCCTGGCTGAGGAGGCTGCTGGGAAGGAGAGGAGGCAAACCTGCTCTGCTCATTAGCAGGAATTCAGCCCGGGATTGAGGCACTCAGTGCTGTTCGCTCCAGGAGCTGGGTCGTGGGTCTGCGCAGGCATTCCCACAGCCAGAGGGCTGGATTCGTGCAGGACCTCCACAGGGAGTGGTGGGGAAGGACACTGCTGGCCTTCCTCACCTAAAGTGTGTCCTTCTCGTGAAGACCTTTTCAAAGTGAATTCGGTGCTTTTGTAGACTTTAAGCCTTGGAAAATTCTGCTCTGCTCAGGTGAGACCCACCTGCAGAGCTGCTTCAGCTCGGCACAGGAAGGACATGGAGCTGCTGGAGAGAGTCCAGAGGAGGCCCCGGAGCTGCTGCAGGGCTGGAGCCCCTCTGCTCTGGAGCCAGGCTGGGAGAGCTGGGGGGGTTCCCCTGGAGAAGAGAAGCTCCAGGGACACCTGAGAGCCCCTTGCAGGGCCCGAAGGGGCTCCAGGAGAGCTGGAGAGGGGCTGGGGACAAGGGAGGGAGGGACAGGACACAGGGAATGGCTTCAAACTGAAAGAGTAGGTTTGGGTTAAATTTTGGGAAGAAATTGTTCCCTGTAAGGGCAGGGAGGCCCTGGCAACAGGTTGCCCAGAGAAGCTGTGGCTGCCCCTGGATCCCTGGAAGTGTCCAAGGCCAGGCTGGAGGGGGCTTGGAGCAACCTGGGGTAGTGGAAGGTGTCCCTGCCCATGGGAGGAGGATGGAACAAGATGAGTTTTAGTGTCCTTTCAAACTGAAACCATTCCAGGACTCTAGGACTGAAACCTGCCCACTGCCCAGGTGTCTCCCCACCTACTCCTAAAACATTTTAGAGCCTCTCATGGGTTTTCTGTGCCCAAGTACATCCAAGCTACCTGTTGATTGGCACTTGTGATGCCACTCTGTGTTGTCACTGACCTTGTATCCTTGCCCAAATTATTCACAGGTTTAGCAGAGAGCATTCTGCTCCCTTTGCTGCTCCTGTTTCCTAGGAAGCAACAAAGCCAGAGCTCTTGTGGTGCTGAAGGAGCCCTGCCTCTCTCTGCTGATGTACACCCTCACAGCAAAGACCTTGAAACCTTTCTGTTCCGGAGCTTTAATTCCTGTTTAATCAATAGTTCTGTATTCTGAGAATCAAATCCCTGTGACAGCTCTCTTTAATTGAGCTAAACTGCCTTTCTCTTGTCACATCTCTTCTAGAGTTTTATTTAAATGCATTTTTTCTGCCTGTATCCTAGTCAGGTATTGATAGGAACACCAGGTGACCCTCTTTGTTTAACTTGTTTTTCAGCTAAATGAATGGAAACATTAATTAGTGCAGCGGTGTGTTTTTTAGGAATTAAAAAAAAAGAAGTCCAGGTCAAACTGCTGGCTGTATTAGCACTCCAGCAGAAGCCAGGAGGATCTGTATGTTCCCCATTAGTGACACCCCCATCCTTCCACCCCCAGCTCGATTTCTGCCAACAGCTCCGAGCGAGTCCCTCTCCGGGAGAGCAGCCTGGTATTTATTCCGGCAAGATCATCTTCAGCAAAGCCGATAACAAAAAGTTTAAAAGGAAGAGCCAAATTTTTCAGTCACACCTGTGCAATCCCCTTGAGGGCAGTAAATGATGATGATAATGCATGAGCCAGACAAAAAAAAAAAAAAAAAAAAGGCAGAAAATGGCTTTCTGTGAACCTCTTTTGCATTTTTCAGAGCCAGCAGACTGGAGAGGAGGGGAGGAGGGGGGCGGGAAGGGTATTTTAACTCCGAGAACGGAGCGGGCTGGATGTTTGTTGTCTCAAGGACTCCACGGTGTGCTGTACAATGGCTCGTTATGCCGCGGGATCAGGGCTGATGTTCCCGGGGTGTTGGAACAGCGCTGTGGAAATGGGCAGCGGCTGCCTCTTGCCCCACGTTGTTGCCCAAACAGCCTCTTTCGTAAGGCTGGCAGATCTTATCTGCAGAGTTCTGCTCCTGGCCATTGGAGCCGGTTGTTAGTACACAGAGGGGTTGTGGAGGCTGGTTTTTGGGATCAGGTCCGTGTGTTCTCCTGAAAGCCCCCCCGGGGTTGTTTTTGGTGGATCCTGCTTCAGGAGAGCTTTTGTGTGATGATGGGTGAGGACACAGCGTGCCCTTCCCATCCCACCGGCTGGTGAGGGGTGGTGAAAAACGTGTTCCCTGCTGCCCTGGGGGGGTTCTACCCGTCCATCTCCCCGTGGTTTTTTGAGAGAATAGCCCACTGTGAAAGGAAGCAGCCCTGCAGCTGCCCTTCACTGCTGACTCCTGCTCAGCTGCTGGCAGGCAGGGCTGGTAATGACAGATGAGCCTGTGACGCGTTTTTGGGAATGAATACTTGTTACAGCTGGCGGGATGGAGTAGTTTGTGGCATCACATGGCAGTTTGCTCTATAATTTCGCTCCCTATTGCTCGGATGCAGCACTGATTGCTGGGTCTCTCTCAGAGCGTGGAACTGGAGCATTTCTGATTGCTGCATCCCACTTCTCTGTGGCTGCATTGTGAGCTTGGATATAGCCCTGAGCACTCAGCAGAGCCTTCTGCTGATTTCCACCCCCCCTCCCTCGGTTCTCCCTCTGTGTGTGTGTGTGGCTGCTGCTTCCCTTTCTGCAAGTCTTTTGGGGTTACATAAAAGCCAGTCTCTTTCTGGCCATTACAGCTACATGGGGGAGTAGTTACTGCTGAGAGAAGCTTGAAATTTGAAGCAGAGTTGTCACAGACATTAGAAAGAACAGTCGGTCTGCGTTGGCAAGCTACTGAGTTAAGTCTTATTTCATACTGATGGGAATTTCAGATCTGATTATCTCCTTTCTCCCTCATTCCCAAACCTGCTGGTGTGCCTAATCCCCTGATGGGCACTCCTAAAGGCAGCTCTCCAAGGGGCTTAGCTCAAGGCTTGGTCTCCTTGACTGTGCTGCTTGTTTGTGTCCAGGCAGAGGATTTTGTAAGGGTGGTTGGTCACCCTGACGTACTTGGAAATCAAGCCTAAATTCCCTCCCCTTTCCCAAAAAAAGCTCTGTGCCCTCCTTAGGTGCTTTGTGCTACACCAGACACTATGACAGATGATCTCGCTGCTGGGGTCCAGATTTATTTGCAGATGGTCCCTGATCTAAGAGGTTGTGTGTCACATTGAGCCGGGAATTACCCAGGTGACTCCCAGTAACGCTATGCTAACTGGTCAAATACCAGTGAGGAGAACCTGCCAGATCTCCCCCTCCAGCTCACCTGTTATTTACAGCTCTTTGTGTGCGTTGTTGGAGTCCTGCCTGCCTTCTCTGCACCACCACAGTGACTGTGCTATCCACAAAAAAAAAAAACACACCACCAAAAAACCCAGGTCTGGTTCCTCCCTTGCTGTGCAGCACTGTTTTCTGCTCGGCTCCAAACTGCTTGTTAAGGAGTATTTGCTCTGAGTTGCTGCCTTCAGTTGACAGAACTTTCCTTGGAAAGCAAATACTCAACCCTAGAACAGCCCTGTGTTGCTTCTCAATACTTGTAATCAAAGTCTGTCTCCTTCATTGTCCCTAACAATTGTCCAATTTTACTGTGCCAGCCCCATTTATTAAAAATAGTCAATAAGGCGCAGCTTTGTGTGAGGGGTTTATAGACTGGCAGTTCTTGTTTGAAACAAACCAATTGTGCTTGATTCTAATCCAGAACTGGGATTCCTGAGTGATCTGCTGCAGCAGAGCTCATGGGGAGAGCGGTCGATGACTTGCTGATAGGAAATCTTGGAGCAGCACACTTGTCTGGGATTTACCTCAGGCTTTGCTCAAAGCGCTGCATTTGGAAAGGCAAAAATTGCAAGTTGCATTCCCACCCTCCCGCCTCCTTTTTGGATTTGTTTTGGGCCATGCTTGTTCCTCAGTGCCCTGAGAGTATTTACAGAACTAATTGCTGGTCAGAACCCTCTTAAAAACTGGTGAGTGGGACGTTCAAGGTGAGAGTTTATTGTGGAGGGAGCGGGGTGTGAGAAGGGCAGGCATGGGAAGACACTCTACACGTGGATCCTACTTTATTGGAGAAAAACAAGGCATCCAAGACCACGGTGTGGAAGCTCAGGAGTTGTCAGGAAGGGTGAACCCTGGAAACGAGGTGCCAGTTGTGGCTGGAAGATCAGTAGGAACGTAGGAGCGGTGAGTTCAGCTTCCAGGGCTTTTGTCGTGCTCAGCAAACTTTTCCTCTGGGCTGGAGCGGGCCGGGGCTCGGCAGCGCCTGCGTAAGCGTTTTGGGAGAGGGGAAATTGTGAGGAATGCTGGCAGTGACCGGCTGGAGGTGGGGAAGGGAGCTGCGGGGCGAAGCCGGGCTTTTCGGAGGGTTTGGTGTTTAGTCACTGCCATCACAACAGGGCTTGGAGCCTTCTGTGGTTCAAGTCATGACTTGGAGGCTCCAGAGGAAATGCTTGGGAGCAGGTAGGAAGGGTCTGGTTCAAGTGGGAGAGGAAAATCATTTGTTAGTGTGACAGAAGCCTTTCCTTCTTGTTTTTAAGAAGGTGTGAAGCGCAGTGGTTGGGAGGATGAGTCTTTTGAGCACCATTGATGCAGGGTTTGTGGATTTGCCTTACAGCTCTCCCAGCCAGCAGAGATCACTGAACCTCTTGCCTTGCACTGTGTTGCAATTTGAAGACTTCCTTAGTTTTCCATATTCATCAGGAATCTCTTGCAGACAGTTTTCTGTTTCTAGACACAGTTTCCTTTTACTTTTAACACACTTGGTCTCCTCTCCCATTCCACTGGGATCAAGGCAGGTCCTCTGTGCCCATGTCCTTCTTGCAGCTTCTTAAAAAGGGTGTTCACACTCCAAAACTCTACTCCTGAAACAAATCTAATCTCCAGCATTCATAAGCAAATGGAAACGCTTATCTTTGCCCCAAAGATAAGGATTTTCGGCCTCACAATTCATTTAAGTTGCATGTGAATGGTAGGATTTAGTTATAATATATGATGTGCAGTGGTTGTGTGACAGTGACTAATGCCTGATGACCAGGCTGGCCAGCCGGGGTGGAATTCTGCTGTGCTGTCATGCCCTGAGCACAGAAAAGGAAGCGGTTCTGGATGGCCCATGCCTGGCACTGTGCTGTCAATCGGCTCCTTAATGACTCTCTTAAAGAATAAAAAGCAGGAGCCTCCCGGAAAGCTCTTTTAGCTCTGTCCCTTCTTTCATTTATTGTGTCTCCTCCCTGCCCTCAGTTCATGCCTTGCACTGGGCTCCAGTGTTTTGTTTCCTCTTCCTCCTTCCCCCTCTGCTCTCACACCTTGTGCTTCTCCACACCTGGTTTTCTGCCCTACCCGACTCCTGCTTTCGAAATACACCACTTATTTTCCAATCCACGCTATTAATCTTTGTCCCACCTACTCAGGAGGCATGAAGGTTTTACAGGAGCCCATTAGCTGTTATCTCTATCCCTACCCTCCAAACACTCCGGGGGAAAAACAAGGTCTAACAGCGCTCGTGGGGGGGGGCATCGACTGCTCTTCTTGCTCGTGTGGGTCCCAGATTTCCTTCCTAAAACCTCGAAGCTCCTTGTCCTGCTCGGAGGAGGGGAATTTTTGCTTTAAAACGCCTCTTACCCCAGAAGCTGCTGGCAGAGCAGGGTAGTTGTCCACAGCCCATCCCGCCCTCCTTGCCTTGCTCATCTCCAGTGCTCCACAAACGTAGTTTGCTGGATCCTGGCTGGGTTTAGGGGCAGCAGAGCCAGCCCCGTGGCCTTGGGAAGCCTGAGGAAGCTGTCGTGGCGATCACGAGGGCGAAACTCTCGGTTCTGCAGTGGAGTGTGGCTGTGCCCGGAGGGTGGGGGTGGCTGGCAGGATGAGCTGGGCTATAAAGGGAGTGTTTTTCTTAGCCCTTATCTCTGCTGTCTTGCACCGGTGCAGATTTGTGCTGTGGTGGTGCTCTACTGTTGTTTTTTTGTTTTAAAAAAGCAATGTTCACTGCTACTCCTTGCTTTTAGTTTCAAAGCATGCTTTGAAGGAAAACACTTTTTGGGGGTGACTGTACACAGGCAACGTATTTTGAGCCTTTTTTTTTGTGGGTATTTGGGGCACTGCTCCCTTTTCTGCCCTGTTTTCCCCATCCTTGCAGGGATCAGTGCTACCTGTGTCTATCTGACCACACTACCCCTCACCTTCATTGAGGGGGAGGGTTTTGTCTCTTCTTATCCAGTGTGCTCACATCTCACCCCCCACTTCCAGGCTTATTTTTCCCTCTTGCTGTTTTCCTTCTGTCTGTCCTACACCTTGGAAGGTTTCCAGCCAGGCTGTCCACTCCGGCTCTGCAGATCCCACCGCGTGTGCTCCCTGGCCGAGCCCTGGGGAAGCACGGGGGAGAAAAGCTGGATGCAGGCAGCCTGCAAATGCTGCCTTGTTTATGAGAGCTGCTTCTTGGTGCAGACTGCAGTCTGGGGGGAGCTGGGAAAGTTTGTCTGGCATGAAGCACTAAAGCTGACAAAAGATTGTAGGGCTTGGGCTGGAATCGATAAAACACGGGGTGCTGGGAAGCGAAGGTCAGAGCCCTTCCTTAGTTCACCCTGTTCTTTAAATATCCTGATGGCTGTGGCAGTGCTCAGACATGGTGAAGAACAACATGGACTTGATCCTCTGAGGGTCTTGCTTTTATTTATTTGGATGCAGATCTCCCTGTTCTGTGCAGTGCCTGGTTTTGGAGACCCTTTTCCGTGCAGCCTGTTCTAGTGGATGGTGTCCCTGCCCAGGGGGTTGGAACGAGATGATCTTTAAGGTCCCTTCCAACCCAAACCATCCTGTGATTCTCTGATTCTGTGAAATCCCTCGTGTAGAGACTGTTGCAAAATGGCAGCAACCTGCATCTGCTTGTCTGGGAGATATCCCAGCGCCGGGTGCCTCGGCTCTTGAACTCCTCTGCCTTAATGGGTCAAATTTAGCAATTCAAAATCTGGCTGGTGAGGTAATTAGGAGGGATAATGCCCACTTCTTCCTCTTAACACCCTGATAGAAAAGCATCCAGGAAGGACTCCTGGACCTCAAAGATAAGCTGCCAGCTGCCACAGAGACTATCAAAGGGTGGCTCAAAGTCAAGAGCAAACAGCTGATTTTTTCTGGTTCTTGGGTTTTTGCTGGTGGTGACAGGAAGCCATGTTCCCCAAGCTGTTCGCTTCCTGTTTTATTTTTACACCCAGCCCGAGCAGATCCGCATGCCTATCACATGGGAGCTGCCTGCTTCTCTTGGGTTGTTCCTCAGCTGACCTAGAAAAGTGATTCTTTCCCCTTCTAAATTAATCAAGAAGTTGGGATGTATTTGCTTTCACTTAGTCCTAAAGATTTCAGGCATGTCTCGTGCTCCTGGTCACCCGGGATTCCTCCTCTCTCTTGGAGCTGGATGATCCAGGAGGGAGCTGTTTGTTGCTTCAGCGTTTGGGCCTGTTAGCAAAGGAGATTTCTGTGAGTTCAAGGCACTGACCTGCACATAAAAGCATTTTCTGTCCAGAGCGTAACTTCCGGACACTCCGTTTGCTTCAGGTTTTTTATTTAATCATTTTCTTTTTTTAAAAGAACTGGAAGTTTGTCCTGCCTGTTGTACAATCAATCTTGACTTCTCTCTGAGCGCGCTCCAGTCCTGCATCCTGAGTAGAGCTCCCTCAGCCTTAAACCCGCTCTAGCACGAAAACAATGGTCCAGTGTAAACCTCATCCCCGGGGGATTTCCCAAGGGAAGAGGGGTGCAGCCTGCAGGATAAGGAACAGTCACCAGAAAGTTTCCTGGTCAGCTGCAAGCGCTTCCTGTTGTTCCAGGAGAGCCCTGTGTGCTGCTCCAGGAGGGAGGCACCGCATGTGCTTTGGTGTGCTGGGAAANTGTCATGTCCCACTGAACTGATCTTTTCCTTTCTACCTTGCCTGACTGTCTTTGAACTCTTTTTTTTTTTTTTTTTTTTTCCCTTTTTTTTTTTTTTCAAATAATAACATCTCCCATCTTCACCTCCTCGGTTTAAGCAACTATTGCTTGCAAGTTTGAAATGTTTGTGAAGAAGAGCTTGTAAGAGTCACACCAGAGGCTGCGTGTGAGCGCGGGAGGAAGGAGACCACGGATGGGTAGGAAGGGAAGGAACAAGGGCTGCGTGTGGGCGAAGATGTGGAGTTCTCCATCTCTGCCTCTGTACCTGAGCTGGTGGGGCTCTGCTGTCACTGCAAGTCAGAGAACAGCAGGATCTTTATTTCTGATGAACCAGTTTTCTCAGGGTGGGGAGCAGCGGGGGCAGGGGGGGAGCAAAGCCTTATAAATAAAGCCATTCGAGAGCAGGAAAAACGAACACCATGGCTCTGGTGTGCCTGGAATTTGCGGTTGAGTAATCCTTTCCTGTTTCTTTTTTGGGTTGTTTTTCATCTTTCAGAACAGTGCCTGAAGCAGGTCCACCATGCCGTTAGTAACGAGGAACATTGAGCCAAGGCACCTGTGCCGTCAGACGTTGCCTAGCGTTCGGAGCGAGCTGGAATGCGTGACCAACATCACCCTGGCAAATGTCATTCGACAGCTGGGCAGCCTGAGTGAGTACCATGGCGAGCCTGCGCGTTGCCCTCAGGAGTCGCTACTGCTCTTTATTTAGCTCCCTTTCTACTCTCGTGTTCCTATTTCTCCCCCATCTGCCTTCCCTGGGTAATGCTAAAATGTTTTCCTAAAGAAATCCGATGCTAATTTCATATCCCCGGTCCCACTGCCTTCCTATCTAGGAGAAAATGGGGAGGGGGGTGTGTGTGGATGTGTGTGTGTGTGTGTGAGAGAGGCTGCAGTGAAGCTGCAGATGGAAGGATGGAGCACAACTCAGGCTTGTAAAATGGGAGGCTCTCGGAGCAGCCGGGATCTTGTGTCAGAGAACGTGCCTGTAATTGCACGAGCTACTAAATGGAGCTTGACTCTGTTGAATCTGCACCATGTCAGTAGTCTTATTTATAATGAAAGATAATTAAAGCCCCCATGCAGAAGCTCCTGTTTGCCCCTGCTGCTGTTTGTTGTGTTGTGAGACCCAAGGACCCGGCTGAGCCAAGCGGTGCCTCTGGAGCATCAGGGGCTTGGGGCTGCTCTGAAATGGCAGCAGGAGCTGGAGCAATGCCTGGCTCAGCTCTCCAGTGGGC
Organism: Pachyramphus minor; assembly: GCA_013397135.1. Taxonomy (NCBI): domain Eukaryota; kingdom Metazoa; phylum Chordata; class Aves; order Passeriformes; family Tyrannidae; genus Pachyramphus; species Pachyramphus minor. The sequence goes on along the minus strand of VYXB01010310.1, from coordinate 196,465 downwards.
TGACCCATAGCCTTGGAAAAGCTGGAGGGAAAACACGGGCCTACATGCCCTAGGAAAAAATGAAGAGTTAATTGTGGTCTCTCCGGGATGACTCTGTACTCTGTTGAAATGCTCTGGGTTCTGATTAACCACCTTTGTCCTTGAAGCGAGACTTTGATAATCAAATTAATCTATTGTTTAGCTTCTCCCGTGGTGTTTGCAATCCCTTCTGCTTGCTCTGCAAAGCAGGCCCCTTGTTTTCCGCCATGTGGCAGGGAAAGTTTGGGTGCAGCCTCTTTCCAGCAGTGCAAACCATGGCTGTCACTGAAATCTGGGCCCGCTTTTGCTGCCAGTCTGTGTCACATTCTGTTGGGTTGGAGAAATGTCACTGCACAGGCGAGACCAGGCTCTGTGCTCGTGTTCAACTGGCCCTTGGTGTTCATTTGTTAGGTCTGGTAGCCAAGATGGTTGTGGAGTGTGAGTAAAATCCATCTCCTGCATGTGAAATGGTGAGGAAGGAGGCAGTAAAGCTGTGCAAATCCCAGCTGCAGGGAAAGCTTATCCCAGTCCAGAGACACTCCCTGGGTTAGTGTGACAGAGCCCTGGCCAGATCCTGCAGGTTTAGACCTTTGCACAGCTCAGATATTCAAAGCTTCTCTGCTGGGAACCAAACTGCAGCCTGGTTTCTCCCTTGGGAAGGTTACCCTGGGAGCTGGGATGCGGGGAGGAGGTGGGAGCTGGTACCTGGAGGAGAAACTGTGGGAGAGGTGGCTCCTGCTGACACTCGGTGTGAGGCAGGTGGGGAGGAAATGCTGAGCACCATCCGCTTCCCCGGGGTCAGCAGTATTTTAAATAAAGCAATATTTAGCCTGCACTTGCACCCAGATGCCCAAACTCCTGCCCCACACCCTTTCCTCTCTCTTCCAAAAAACCAAACCCGCTCTTTCCTTCTACCTTGACTGTTAGAGGAAGGCAGAGCGGGTTCAGTAGGCTGTGACAGCCCTGTCAAGTGAATAATCAGCCATGCCTGGTGCACCACAGTCTCTTTACAAAGATGCAAACATAAATCTTGTCAAACTTTCATATTCCAGTGAGTTTACCCTTCGTTACTATCGCAGCTGGGAGCACTTTGTATAAGTCGGCTGCGCGTTTTTGTGTGATTTTATAGAACCCACAAGCTAAAGATGGAAGGACCTATTAAATCATGCCGTCTGTCTTCCTGCCAGTGCATGACAAAGATAATTCTGATTGTAAGCTGTGCTTTTGCAGTCAAAGTAACTAAACTAAAAAATTAATCTCTGTCTTGCCCCATCTAAAAGTGTGCACGAAGCACAGGCGGCGTGTGAGGTGCTGGGTGATAACTCCAGGTGCACTTACACAGGCAAGGGAACACAGATCATCCCTTCTTCTCCCTCTGAGGTCAAGACCAGTATATAAAATGCTGTTATATATTATTTTACACTTGAAAAATGCTTTGCAAACCAAGGACTTCATTTCCCCCCCCGCCCTGAGTACTTTTTGCAGTTCCTTGTCAAATTCAGAAAGTGTTTTCACTTCTCGTGAAAGTAGAAACTGAATTACAGCTTTTCTCTTTTTTTGAGCTGTTGCTGGAAAGTTTCAGATTTTCCCACAGATAAATTTTGACTCTCTTTGGTCAGATAGGAGAGCTGGTCTGTGCTCATGTTGAACACAGAGAGGGCAAGAGCTACCTGGCCCTTGGGTCTCCAGAAATAAAATCCTTCTCATGAGTTTGGGGAAAGCTGCTTGGACTTGTTAATGGCTCATCTGTGGAGTCTGTACTGTCTGTGAGGGTGGAAGGAAGAGGTCAGTTGAAGTTAACCTCCAGCATTTGCTTTCTACAAACACTTGGAGCTTGGCATCGCCACCAAAAGGGGTGGAGGAGGTTGAATTTTAACCTGGCTGGTTCCCCGTGCTTGGCAGTGTAAGGAGATCTCCTGGGAGCAGGAACAAGGAGCTCTGGGAGCGGGAACAGAGCTGATATGTTGGGTTAGATAGTTGGGAGTGCTTGTGCAACTGGGCTTTGGGGGATGCCCTCCTCTTGCCTTGTGCAAGGGGCGCTCATCTCTCTGATGGGACTCTGCAGACAACCACATTTCCCACAGTTAGACTTCCAACTGGTTATGCTCTCCTGAATGTCGGCGAGGATCTTTGGGAGTAACAGATTCCAGAGCAAACTGTTGACCATATGATGATGCACTTCAAAACCAGGCTGCTTATTGGGAGCAGCCTTGTACTCAGCAGCCGTGGCTGGAAATGTTTCCCATCAGTGGGAACGCCACGGGCCCATGTCTGCTGTCGGTGCCAAGTCTGTCCTCGACGTGGTTTGGGGCTCCCTGTCTTGGGTTGTGCCTGGAAGCAGAACAAAAAGACAGGACTCTTTGGAAGTGCTTGGTTTTCTTCCAGCTCTCCCATCTCTGTCTACCTGTGGCCATCCCTTGTTGCGTGTGTAGGTTTTTAAGCACCCTTTTAAACAGGGACATCTTTTTGTGACGCCTGTAAGTGGTGCAGCAAGTTCCTGATCCAAACCCCCTGCCCAAACAATGGGTGGTGCTTTCCATAGCATCCCACTGGACAATCCAAGCTGTTCCAGAGAGAATGTCCCTGATTGAGAAGTTTCCCCTTTGGTTTTGATTTAGAATCAACGTGAACACATCAATTTTTCAGACACTGCCACCTGAAGGAACAACAGGGTCAGTGCTTTTGGCTGCGGTTACAGCTCCGGCTTCGGGATCAAGGACTGGGTCTGCTCTCTGCTTCCAGAGTGCTTTGAGCTTGTAAATATGTGCCAGTTCCCCTGGAGGCAGGTCTGCTGGAGACTGGGAGCCTTTGAGATTCTCCAGAGCAATAAAAATCTAGCTGTATTTCCTTGTCTAGTAAACAGAACAGCAGAGAATCTTAAAGGACCCTCAGACCCATCCAGACTCAGACCAGTGTAGTGTTGTCAGCCCTCTTTAGTTCTTTACTTTAATAGACTTTAAAGTATGTCTCAATTGTTTCCTTATTTCTTGAAGATCCCTTGGAAATGTCAGGTTTTGGTGGAACAAAGCATTTGCTTCCTGGATGTTAAACTCAACCCTGACAAACTTGAAAAGAAGCATGGTTGGTTCTTTCTCCCTTTCTTCTTTCTTCAAGAAAACAAACTGGGAGACTGAGTATGGTCTGGTGTGGCTCACAGGGGTGACATGGACACTTTAATATTCCAGGTAAATCTGCAGAAGACATATTTGGAGAGCTGTTTACTCAAGCCAACACCTTTGCCTCTCGGGTGAGCGTTCTGGTCGAGAGGGTTGACCGCTTGCAAGTCAAAGTCACTCAGCTGGACCCCAAAGAGGAAGAAGGTAATGGAGTGGAGCACAGGGGTTCTCGTTGAGTCAGCATGGTGGGTCCAGTGCCATAGAACCAGTGTGACACTGCCATGGGTGCTGGAATGTCTTCTCTGGAGCTGAGAGGGGCTGTTTCGTCCCCTCAGGTGGACACAGCCTTTTTGGCCAGGTCTATATTTGCTTGTTGGTGAGTCTCCACGTGGGAACTCACTTTGCTTTTCTGGGTAGCGGTGGCTGAGCAGCCTGAGCTTGGTCACAGAGGTTCCAAACCTCTCGAGAGAGCTATGTCGATGCAGCAGTGGATCTTGGCACAGCACACTCTGAGATTTGATGGGTTTCCCAGGGGACCTGTGGGAAAAGGAACCTGACCTTAAGAAGTGCGAAGCATGCCAAGAACTCCAAGTGAAATCAGATGTTCACTGCTTGGTCTTCTGTGTCATTGGCCTGGGTCAAGCTGCTCTTCACTTGCTCTTTCCTCTTCCTTACAGTCTCCCTGCAAGGCATTAACACCAGGAAGGCCTTCAAAAGCTCCACCACTCAGGACCAGAAGCTCTTTGACAGAGATTCTCTCCCTGTGCCTGTCCTCGAAACCTACAGGACCTGCAATACTCCTCCACCTCTCAACATCCTCTCACCTTACAGGTATGGCTACAATACCTCCTGTTCCCTTGCAGAGGAGATCCTCTTCCTCCCAACTTGCTGGGGGAGGTGCTGTGTTGAGGTGGCCATATCCCACAGATCTGAGATCCACCTGGGAATCTCCATCCTCTGGATTACATAAAACTTCGCTTTTGGGGTCCTACAAATGGACGCAGCTAGAAAATGATCTCTTTGGTTCCCTGCTGTCACTTTTGTGCCTGGCCTGGGGCAAGGCTTGCCTGGCACTGCAGAACCACGCTGGGTGTGCTGCAGAGTTGGCATTTTTCTTGTGCTTCTCTGTGGCCCTGTGGCTCCTTTCCAAAGAGCCGTGGTGCAGAGCGTTCCCTTGGAAGGGGCTCTCACCCAGGTGGGCACAGCAACCTCCTGGAGACGCTTCCCGTGGCCTCCAGCGCCCGGTCTGGGACGTGTGGTGGGACCTACACTGGCTGTGCAACCAGTTGTGAGCAGCCCCACTCCGATTTCATCTTGTGGGTAGTGAAGGAAAGGGGGTCAGAATCCAGAGGCTTATCCCACATCCATAAATATCTTTTGAACAGGTAAAAAGTAATTACAGATAGCTGGAGGCAGCTGTCTCCTGCCAGACGCGGCTGCACTGCAGAGTGGGAGGAGAGGGAATGTGTGTGTGTGTGTGCGCTCACTCGGGAGTCTCAAGGACATTCCTGGTCTGATTTAGGGTTCCTGAGCTGGAGAAGGAGGGTTTTTTCCACACCAAAAAACACAGCACAAACAAGAGGGAGTGGAAGGGAGAGACCTGCTGCTCTCTTGGTGATTGTTCAGAGCAGCGGAGCTCTTCGGGTGCTTGGTAGTGGAGGGTTTGTGTGAGGGCAGAAGGGATGGGAAGTGGGAGGGGCTGGGATGAGGAAGGCTGGGGGTCTCTTCCTGTCTGAAATGGGGGACAGAGGCAAGACCAGCCTGTTTGACCATCTCACTGCACTTTTAAACTGCCTGGTGTTTTCTTTGGGCTTCAAATGTGTGAGTTGATCCCTTTCTATGTGTTGTTTTCCCCTCCCTGTTCCAGGGATGATGGCAAAGAGGCTCTTAAATTCTACACGGATCCTTCATATTTCTTCGACCTCTGGAAAGAGAAAATGCTTCAGGACACCAAGGATATCATGAAGGAGAAGAGGAAACATAGGGTGAGGAACTGGGGGTCACTGGCAGGGAGGAGTAGGAGGGGGGATGTGTTAATAAATCTTGGACTCCACAGTTGCCATCCAAAATTCAGGTTTGCACTTTTAAACTCTTCAGGGATCAATTCAGTGAGGTTTTTACCTGGTTTACCCTCATCCTTGTTAATTAAACAAAGAAAATAAAGATACCCTTAATTGGTTTTTCCAAATGCCATCATCTTTGGGCCTTAATGTTAAATTATATCATACCATGAAAGATGTAGTTTTAACATACTTTATTTAGCTTCTGAGCAACTGGAGTATTAAATATCAAAACAGATCATGATTTTTTCAATTGAAATAAGAAAGGAGAGTGTGTAAGAATGAAGAGTGAGGATAAAGGCCAGTTCTTTGTGGGCAGGTGTCCATATTGCACCCCAGAACACTAAACACCATCAGGATGATGGTGAGATTTGGAATTCTTGACACAGAGACCAAAATCTGAATTGATGTAGGAAACTGAGCTTTCACTGCCCTCAAGGTGGTTCTGCCAGGGGATAACGATGGAATCACGTCTGGGCTGCACTGGGAAACCTGGTGTTGTCTGGCATTTTTTGTGCTCCAAATTTCCTGTATGGGAGATCTCTGGAGCATGCAGGAATTGGGAAACTCAACTGAAAATCCTCTTTGAGAACGTGTCTTCATTTTAGATGCCACAGGCCTGTCCTGTCCCTCCCCATGCCCAGTGAATTTAAAGTAAAATAAAGCTGGTGTTTGATTCCTCCACCCTTAGAAAGAGAAAAAGGAGAATCCGAACCGAGGGAATGTGAATCCGCGGAAAATCAAGACCCGGAAAGAAGAGTGGGAGAAGCTGAAAATGGGACAAGAATTTGTCGAGTCAAAGGACAAACACGGTCCTGCTGGGTAAGCAAAGTCTGGGGCGGGTTGATTGGGATGCAGTTCACCCTGCTCTGCAGCTCCTCCGGATCCGCGGCGCGGATCGATACTGCCACTAATCACATTCTCCAAAGTAAATCCGCCTGCTGATTTAAAATTTGCCAAATAAATCAGGGAGCTACACGGTTCGAACAAGGTGGCAGGAGCAGCGAGGCTGCTCCCCCCCGGCTGCCTGTGGGCACGGAGGTGTTGGGAGCTTTGGCTCTGCCCCGCGGCGATGCCCTCCCCTCGCACCCAGCCCCGGGTGGGATCTCGCTGGCATTGTGGGATTGCTTTGTTACATTTCACAAATGGCTCTTCACACCCCGAACTTGGAGCGGGGGCCGTCCCCATCCAAGTATTTCAAGCTACAGATCTCTCTTTAGCACTTCTGGCTTGGGAATTCATTTAACTTTTGACACCAGCAAGGCTGGAAGCAGCCCGAATTCCCCACAATGCTCTTCTGCCTTGCAGCTTCCTTTCATATAAGAGAAAAAAAAAAATCTCTCTTTAAATCACACTCTCCAGCTAAAAATAAAACTTGCTTTTAGTTTAATAGGAGAGCAGGTTTGGTTTCTAGCAGGGGAATCGAGCAGCACAACAGCACCTTTTTCTTGCTCCTCTCTTTTTTGTGTGTGTGTGTGTGTGTGTGTGTGTGTGTGTGTGTTCATGTGTTTGAATTCACTCAGCGTCCAGACCCCCCAAAAATGGGGTGGTTCCACCACCCCACAGTGAAATGAGCTCATTGAGAGTCTCTTCCTTCAGTAGTATTCCAGCTTTGGATAATTGTTTTAAAGACATCACTGTTTCTGGGGTCATTTTTGATATTCAGTTCTCAAGCTTATTTTTTTGGCATCTTTGAGTACCTCCTGGTTTTACCACTGATGTTACTCAGTATAACTGCAAGTTCTTTAAGTCCAAGTTGGTCAAAACACTCCTAAGTGTTTTCACAAAACTAAATGTTAAGGAAAATCTGTTTATTTAGATGTTTCCTTATTTATTAAAATATGTACTAGTGCTGTTCTGGTGTGTGGTAGCAGTAAACAAACAGGGGAGCATCTGGGCAAGTTTTAGCCAAAGAATTATGCAGAGCAAACTAATACAGGTGTATGTGGTTCTTTATATAGGAATCCTTGAGAAGTAGAGGGGTTTTTTTTAATGTTATAGAATCCTGGAATGGTTTGGGTTGGAAAGGATGTTAAGGATTAAGTTCCACCCCCTGCCATGGGCAGGGACACCTTCCACCATCCCACGTTGCTCCAAACCCCGTCCAACCTGGCCTTGGACACCTCCAGGAACGGGGCAGCCACAGCTTCTCCGGGCAACTCTCTGAGGAAAACCAAGCTTTAGACATTGCCTTGAGCTCATGAAATAACCTGCTCACCCTGCTTTGGCCCAGGTACCCCTCCAACATGGTGTATCAGAACGGCAGCATCGGCTCCAACGAGAGCATGGATGGGAACTGCTACCCGCCACCGCCACAGACTGACTCCATTGTGCCACCACCTCCTTCATTCCCAGATGACAGCCTGCCTCCACCCCCGGTGGAATTTAGGTAAGCCTACGGGATCCCTTCTGTCACCAAGGAGTAGTAGGTGGTGTAAAAGGATGACATGAGACGGGCTGAGATAGTTCAGCAGAACTTCCTGACGGGTGTTGTGTGGCAACCAGGATGCTCCTGTCTGGAGGGGAAGTGCAACTGCAGGCAGGGGCAGAGGCACAGGCAGCACAGCTCTCCATGAATCCCAGCCACTGCCATCATTCCTGGGCAGGAGGGGAGAATTAAGAGCAGATTTATTCCACAGCAGGGTCCCAGTGAATGGCTTGGCTCTGCTGCCTGGGTTTTCCAGAGCGCGGACTCATGTTCTGTTTGGACAATGCTCTCAGGCACATGGTGACATTGTTGAGGTGTCCTGTACAGGACCAGGAGTTGGACTCGATGATCCTTGTGGGTCCCTTCCAGCTCAGGATATTCCATGACTGAGCTTTGCAAAGAACAGCTTCTTTCATCTCTTTTTTTTTTACCATTTGCCCCCTGATCTTTGGGAAATGCACAACGTGGGCACTGGAGGTGTAGAGGTAGTTGAATTTCAAGAACTTAAGCACAGCAGCTGCCTCCTTCCCAGGGACTTGGGTGCAATTTCAGAGCATTTACTTTGGATTGAATGAGATGGTGACTCCCAGGCACCTCTAGAGATGAGAGTTACGGTCCAGCAATGGCTCAAGACACAAAGGGTGAAACAAGAGTAGACTTTTTGTTTTAAAGACAGTAAAACCGAGTCAAGAGTAACAAGAGCAAGTCTGTCTGATGGACAGGGCTGCTTGGCTTGTCTCCATCTTATCCAAAGGCAGCAGTGCTGCAGCAAAGGCTCTTCTGATGTGTCAGAGATACCCAGCACTGCACTGTGCAGCCTGTGCCTCTCGGGCAGAGCAGACACGAGCTCTCAGATGAAGCTCACGCTGCCTTATGCGGTTGCTTAGATCTCTGCCCAGCCACACAGATCTCCCCTCTCTGGTTTTGTTTTGGTGGTTGTTTTCCTAATGAACCCTGGGTGCTTGGTTTGATCTCCAGGAGTCTGTTTTGGCTCAGCACTGTTAGAAACGGTGACATTTTTGTGGCAAATGTACCTGATTTTCTCTGTCTTGCCATGGGAGGAGGTGTCGGTTCAAGGCTGCCCTTACATGTAGAATTTTCTGGTATGAACACAGCCTCCATCATGGGAGATTCAGCCACTCATGCATCAGCAGCACTGGGTTCCCATGCCTTCCCCTTCGCTCCCCACAGCGAGCTGTGAGGCAATGGCTGCTGCGCTCCAGCTCCGAGCCGTGGAATCCGGTGAGGAGATCTGTTCCTAGCAGGTGTTCAGAGCATCTGCTTCCCTGGCTCCCCCGCCCCTCCTCGTGCGATTTATCACGGCAGACATCCCTGCCTGGTGTGTCAGGAGCCTGACCTCACTGAGGAGGGGTGTTTTGCTGCAGGAGCTCGGGGGTCAGGAGGCTGCTGTGAGCTCGGAGAGGTGAGGTGGCGGGTGTTCTTGTCAGCCTGGGATATGGGATGGAGGGATAGCATTCCTGCCTGTCCCTAGAAGCTTTCCTTTGTTCTGGAGGTGAAGGCCAAAAGAAACACTGCGAGAGAACTAAAACCAAGGAGTTGAGGTCTCATGGAAACACCAGTTAAAGCTGGAACTTGGATTTTTTTTGGTCTGGACTGCAGCGAACACACATGATTTGTATTAACATTGAGTCTGTACAGTCTGATCTGGCCTCACAGCTAATTCCTTGTTTCTCTCTCTCTCTCCTTCTGTTGCCACAGCTATCCTGTAGACAACCAAAGAGGTTCTGGTTCTGGAGGGACCAAACGGTCCAGCCTGGTCAGCCCGAGCCACCCACCACCAGCTCCTCCCATCGGATCCCCCTCGGCAGCCAGGCCGGGCTTTGCTCCCCCTCCAGCTCCTCCTCCACCACCACCACTGATGGGAAACCCCCCCCCTCCACCACCTCCCATGGGCTT
>VYXB01010310.1:173261-186891 GCA_013397135.1 Pachyramphus minor | reverse complement strand
CACCCCCACCACCCCCTGGCCCACCTCCACTGGTTTCTGGGGGCCTGGATGGCCCTCCACCCCCTCCTCCACCCTCCGACACCTCTGCCTCCAAGCCCAAGTCATCCTTGCCCGCGGTTAGCGATGCCAGGAGTGATCTGCTTTCGGCTATTCGGCAAGGTGAGGCTCTGTTTCCGTACCAGCGTTCTCCTTTGGCTCTGGAAAACCCCACACTATCCCAGTGGGAGCATTTGGGAGCTGTCTCATGTAAGCTGTGTGACTGCCCCACTGCTGGAGACCTGTCCCTTGGGGTCTCTCCTTGTCTGCCCACCCTCATGAGCGCCTCGCTGGGTCTTATCGCCTCCCCCTGCACCTTTGGAATGGCAGTGCTGGAATTGGGGTGGTCCATGTTTGCTGTGGATTTGCAGCAGTGGTGCTACCCCTTGGAGCAACACAGAAAGGATTTGCTTCCCATTCCACCTCCCCACCCAGCCTGTCCTGGCTGTCATTCACCATCAGTGTTATCCCAGTGCTCCCAGCCCGCCGTGCCCGGGGGGGCTGTGACAAGGCTGCGTGGGAGATTCCAGTGCGACCAAAGCCTTTTCATGATCCCCCTCCATCCCCTTCTTCCCTGCAGGCTTCCAGCTGCGCAAGGTGGAGGAGCAGAGGGAGCAGGAGAAGCGGGACGTTGTAGGGAATGACGTGGCAACGATCCTGTCGCGCCGCATCGCTGTGGAATACAGCGACTCCGAGGACGACTCCTCCGAGTTCGACGAGGACGAGTGGTCGGATTAGCCAGGGTCCCATCCCCTCCTCCCCCTCCCTCCTGGGTTCACTCCTTACGGAAAATCAGGTGGCCAAACCTTCCACCACATCCTTTTTCATCCCGTAACCAAAGATGTGCCAAGGGTTTTCAGACCACCAGCAGCATATCTCCCCTCTCCCTTCCCCCTCCGGCTTTGGCAGGACTTTGTGCTCTGCCTTTCCAAAAGGTCTCCTCACGGACACTGAGGATGCGGCGTTGGGATTTAGCTGGAGGGGGTGTAACGGTTGCTTATTTAAAAGAGAGCTAAACCTCCAGATTCTCGATGCCACCAGGCAGAGCACATATAAACCCTCCATCCAGAGGGATTTTTAAAGTAAAGATGGATGATCCTGTTGCGGCCGCGTGGCCTTTCGGATGAAGGACATTTTCAGCTGGTTTTCTCAGTGCAACAGCAGACAGTTGATCTGATGGCTCTTCCTTTCCAGTGAATACTGGTAGTGCTGCAAGAAAATGGGCTTTAAATGTCAGTTCTCTGCTGCATCCCACTGTCAAATAATCAGGTTTTTGGCACTGGTGCACAATTCCTTCCCCTCTGACCCCCGAGTATTAATTCCAGGCCACCCTGTGTGAGGTGGGATTCCTGACTCCAAGGCCTTGGGTGCAATGTAAGGAGGGACTTGTCTTATTTTAAAAGCTGCCTTTACCTTCCTCAGATCTCCTGGACTGCTTTGCCAAGAGGAGACTTGCACAGAGGGACATAAAACCAGGGCAGGATGGTTGCTCAGCTTCCCACTTTTGGGAAAGCAGAGGCACTGCCCCACTGAGACACATCTGTGGTCAGCTCCGAGCGGGGGCCAGACCCCCCCCGGGCTGCTTTCTCCAATTCATGCTGAGATTGTGTTTGAAAATTCCAAAACCAGTGCCTAGAGCAGGGAGATGGGGTGGGGAGGGGCTCTCTGAACACCAGGCACTGTGGTGGTCTTTGGCCTGGCCAGAGTGGTTTGAGAGGTGCTTTTTTTTAGTGGGATGACCATACTTTTAACACAGGGACTTCAATGCTGGTATTACCTTTGCTTCTTCTCCCTTCCGCTTAGGGAGGGGAGTTCGTGTGCCTAAAAACATCATGTGTGTGGACTGAGTTGCCCATCAGTTACATCAGACCTAACCTACCCTAATTTTGCTACTATAATTCATTAGTTAATTTTAAGAGAACGTTTCTTCTCCTCACTAACCCTGTGAATTAATTCCCAGGCTGCTCACTACAGATCCAGTACTGGCAGGGGAGAATGGGGAATTTGAACTAGCTGACCTCGGTTTTATTGCTGTTTTATGTTACCCTACATAGAATATGAGCATATCTTAGAAATCTAACCCAAATACCCTCAATGTGTATTTTAATTTGGACATGACTCGGTCAGGGTCATGCAAAAAGCAATTCCAAAGCCTTTTGGAGGTTATGGGTCCAGCTGTTGTGGGGGGTGTGTCCCTCTAAGACCAGCTCTCCCACCTTTTTGCCTTTCCTAAAGTATTTCACCAGCCTGTGCCTGTTCTCTCTTCCCTGGTTCTCCTCCTTTAATGATGTTGCTGATACCTGGAACACCAGGCCCTGCCCGAGGCTTCCAGCTTGCTTGGGGTTTGATTGATGGCTTCAGCTTGTGCCATCGAGTTCTCACTGATCTCTTGTGTGTGTGCCTGTGCATTTTAATCTTGGCCAGAGCAGACAATGGCCTGGAGGGTGGGATTCGGGGTGTGGATCGAGCTGGGATCCAGTGAGACCCCCCCCCAAGATTCCCTGGATTGCTGCACCCTCAGGTTTTGTCTGCAGGTCAGCTGCCAGGCAGGATGCAGAGGGTGTAGGCAGCGAGGCATCCCCATGGGCTGGGAACATCTGAGCAGCACTACTTCCAGGTTCTGGAAGAGGGAACAAACCCCTGGAGTGCCAGTGAGCCGTGGTGCAGTGGAGAGGCTTGGAAATGCAAAAGGGATGATTGCTGCAAGCTGGGGGGTGTGGTGAGGGGATCTCTGCCTCTAGTTCTGCTGCTGTTTCTGGGAGCATCCTCCTGCAGCTGCCCCTGGAGACAGGTTCCTGGGAAAAACAGACCCCTGAGCTCACCCAGGCTGTGGCAGCAAAGTCACACAGGGAAGGAGGAGCTCACAAATGCCAAACCTGGGTTAATTTTAAATTGCCTTAACTAGACTTGGCCCCTGCTGGGGAAGGGGAGCGAGTCCTCCTGTCGCCTGAAACAGGGAACAGTGCCATATTCCCCGTGCCCTGGGTGGATGGTCTGTCGGGCAGGGCTGTGCCTCGGGGTGCCCCCACACTGTGCCTGTTGCACAAGGGTGTTGCTGTGTGGGCGACAGGGCTCAGCCCCGGGTGGAGGCAGCTCCTCCAGCCCTGCTGGCAGCAGGAAGGACGCTGCCTTGTCCCTGCAAGCCTGCTGCAACCACCCTCTGCTCCCAAATCCCATCCCAGGGTGGGAATCAAAACTGCAGGGTCAGGGTTGTGGGCAGGTAGGGAAGGTCGGTTGCTTTTTTTGGTGGGTTTTGGGTTTTTTTTTAAATCTCCTTTGATTCCTGCTTTTCTTTTAAATCTCTGGTTGCCAAGCGGGATGAGCCTGTGTGGGGATCCCTGAGAAACAGCTGCTGTGAAGGGACCATCTCTGAGTATCATTGCAAAATCACAGAGTGCTGGGCCACCAAGTAAGCTCAGTATTTTTTGAAGCAGTAGGGGAGGAGGAGAGGTGCCAAAAACAACCTTTGCAAGACAGAGCAGCTGTGCTGTAACTGCAGGGCCGAGGGCACTGCCATCGCTGTCGTCATGTCGTGCTCACTTACTCCTTCCTCCCCTCTTCCCATGCGAGGCTGGGGCGAACCTCACACCATCTCACAAAGCCCCAGAGCTCATCCTCCCCACGAGGTTTTCCCCCCCTGCTTTCCATCTCATCCCGCTGGAGCCGGAGCAGCCATTTCGCCCATCCTGGGAGCCGTTTTGCTCCGGGTGTGCAAGTTGGGGCAGGTCACCACCGCCTTCCCTTCCCTGGTTAAACATTCTCCCGGTGTCCTCGCCCGCAGTGCTTGGCTGCTGCTCCCGGCAGCCTCTCCCCCGCCGCCCCCCTTCCCGCTCGCTGGGAAAGCCTCATCCCGGCTCCCCGGGCTCAGCCCGGAGCCTCCGCCGCAGTCGGTGACCTTCACTGCTTCTCCTCTCCTTATCAGACCCAGAGCACCAGACCAGATCCAGGGAAGGGGCTCCCGGAGCTCCCAGATGGCTGAGGAATCGTGCAGAGGGAAAGGATAGATTGGGGGTTTTATATATATATATATATATTTCTTTTTTTGTTTCTTCAGTCCATGAACTTATTTAACGTGTTTCTTTTGGAAGTCCCTGCCCTGGAGGGGCTCTGGGGGGGAGCTGCCTGGCAGGGCAGATGCAGCTGCCCCGGGTCAGATTTCATTGCTGTTGGATTTCGGGGAGGGAAGGGGGGGGGGGCTTTCTTCTCTTCCTTTTTAAACAAAGCCTTGAAGTGGGAAGTGGATCCGATGTTTTTATTACTGTATTAACATTCATTTTAATTCATTTCAGAAACTAACCCATTTTTCTTCCTGATTAGAATGTCATAGAATTAGACGAGCTGTAACCCCTCCTGAAGTGCCTTATTTTCCTACATGATATAAATATATTTATAAGAGTAATTATTCCACTTGCATCTTAGGAGTTTATTGCTGAGCAGAAGATAAGGTGGGAGAGGAGGGAGGGGAAGTGCCCTCCTTGGACCCAGCCAGGCTGAGGGGGTCAGAAGGGTGACATTTGATGGATACTCTCAGGGTGCAGGGACTTCCTCACTTCAGACCAAAGGAGTTTCAGCAGTGAAACTCTGCTTAGAAAGAAGAAAAAAAAAAAGATTAAAAAAAAAGAAAAAAAAAGAAAAAAACATCCTTGTGAGCAAAATACTGTAGATTTATTTGGTTTGGTTTTTTTACCCCTGCAAAATAAACACTGATGGTTGGGCTCTGCAGGGAGGCAGTGGGTGGTGGGGGGATTGGAACCTGCTCCAGTTCTGTACCTGCACATCCCAGCACATCCCAGTGCAGGCTCCCTGCCTTCTGTATTCCCATGTAATGTCTGTCTGTGCTTTTCCCTGTCGGTTGCTGTATAAGCCGGGCTTTCCTGCTGCTTTGTTTTGTTGTTTTTAATAATCAGCTCAGTAACCCCTGGATGAAGATCCCAACTGCAAATATTTTGTAATGTACATGTACAAAAAAAGAAAAAGTAATAATTTTTTTGATTCTTTTTTAAAACTTGATAAAACCTTTCTATCCAGTCAGTGCTTGTGTGTGTTACTGGGGGGGAGTGGTGAGCACAGGGGCTGTGCTGGCTTTGGGTGTGACTTGGAATCATGGAATGGTTTGGCCTGGAAGGGACCTTAAAGCTCATCCCATTCCATGGGCAGGGACACCTTCCACTATCCCAGGTTGCTCCAGGTCCTTTCCAAGCTGGCCTTGGACACTTCCAGGGATGGAGCAGCTGGAGCTTCTCTGGGCAACTTGTCTCCTTCCTGGGAGCACAGAGAGGTGCTGGGCCACGAGCCACTCGTGCCTGCCCCTGTGTCCTTGTGTGTCACAGGGGCTGCTGGGTGTCCCTTGGGAAGCCCAGTGTCCATGGAGGTGCTGGCTGTGTCCGAGGAAACACCACCAGCACAAACACTTCTTCCCGGGGCTGGGGGTTATCCATGGTGGGAATCAGAGTGTGACAGCACCGAGGAAGCCCCATCCAGGAGGAGCCTCTGACTGGCACTCCCTGCCCTAGGAAATGAGCTGGGCTCCATCTTGCAGAGCAGAATGGCTGCAGCTGGGCTGGGAGGGGGCTGCCGAGGCTTTTTGCCTCCATTTCACAGCTCAAGGTCCCTCGTGCAGTTAATGTGTCTGGCAGCAGTGGCTGCTGGCCCCGAGCTCAGGTGCCTCGTCTGCCCTCGCTCCGTGTGGCTCCGTTTTCTTCCCGGTCGCTGAAGAGCAACAAAAGGCTCCATCCCTGCTGCTCCTCATCCCTGCTTTTACCGCGGGCTCCGCTCTGCCAAATTCCCTTGGCTTTCGGAGACACCGGTGCCTCGCTCCGCAGTGCTGTGCCTTTCTTGGCTGACAATAGTCCCTGGCTGCAAAACCTCATTAGATTAATTGGCCTTGCCAGCTCCTGAACAAGCAAGGCCTTTAGTCGTGCTGGGGCACGGAGGGCAGGGGAGGGAGGGAGCTCTGGGGCTTCCACTCTCCCCGGAGCTCTGTGTCCCAGCTCTTGGCTCTGCCTCGAGGCCGGGAGGAGCAGCTCCTGGCACCCTGCATGGGTGCGGCTGTGGCCGGGTGGTGCCTCTCTGCTTTTTTGGGGTGCACGGTAGCACGTGGCCCTGTGCTTTTGGGGTGACAGCCCTTGGAAGTCATCTTCGGAGTCTGGGAGGTGTTGGTGAGTGTCGTGCTGCTTTAACCCCCTAAAACCCAGGGAGAACTCAGTCCCAGGTCTGCCTTCCTGCGTAACCCACAGGGCCCTACAGTTCCACTCTCCAGGGAAGCTGCTGGAGCCCGGTGCAGGGAGAAGATGGGAATTGTTGGGAATTGTGTGACGGTGCTCTCGTAGCCTCAGCCCT
Organism: Pachyramphus minor; assembly: GCA_013397135.1. Lineage (NCBI taxonomy): Eukaryota > Metazoa > Chordata > Aves > Passeriformes > Tyrannidae > Pachyramphus > Pachyramphus minor. The sequence continues at coordinate 180,516 of VYXB01010310.1, read as the reverse complement.
GCCCATGAGCTGCAGTTTCCTGCTGCAGCTGGGGGAGCCTCTCCACAGCTCCAGTGCCTTGGCACACCAACCTCGGCCCTGGCCTTTGATCTCTGTCCTTGCCCGTCTGTCTCTTCCACACAGCTCGGCACCAGATCACAGCTGGCCGGGCTGTGGCTTCACAGGAGCCCCCGTCTCCAAAGACCTATTTAATTTTCTCCTTCAAGGTGGTGTTAGCAACACCCAGAAGATGCTGCCGGCTGCCTTGGACGAGTGGGCTGCGTGTCCTTTCCACCACTGACGTCAGCTTCTCTCCCTTAATTCCCCCTCTGGGACCGAAGCGAGTGCAGGCGCTGCCAGCTCGGATCAGCGTTAACAGCCTGCTCTCCCAGTGTGTGGCAGCGCTCCGCCGTGCCAATGTCACCCCCGACTCGCGCTGCTGTCCCTGGCCAAGCAGCCATGGGTGGTGGGAGAGCACTCCCCTCTTCCAGCATCCCGGGAAGGGCCCGCTGCCAGCAGAGAGTCCCCGTTCCTCGCACGTAGGTGTGCTGAGATGGCAGCTCAGCCCCTCAGAAATGGCTGACTCCTTCTCTCTCGCTCCTCTTGCTGCCTGGTGGGTTTTTTTTTCTCTCCTCCTCCCTGCCTTTGCCGTTGCCTACGCGGTTGTGTGGGGAAGGCAATCGGCTCCCGTGCTGCGGATGGCTTTATCTGTAACTCTTCCATCTGCTCACAGCAGCTCACAAATAACCACAGGGTGCCAGAGGAATTATGTTATTTGGAGCTCAAGTTTCTGCAGTCTGGCAGGGCAGCAGCTCTGCGCCGGGCTCAGCCGCTCCGCAAAGGCCAGCGCCGGCATGGTGAGGGCTCGAGGCAGCCGGCGCGGAGCTGGGGATGTGGCCAGGGAGGAATTATCCTCCCCATCCAGTCAGACAAAGCCCCAGACCTCAGCCAGCATGGGAGCCTGGTCCTCTGGGAGCTTCCCATGGGGAGCAGAGGGTCCCGCTGTCCCCGGGTCCCTGCGCCCCATCCAGGGCTCGTGGCACGAAGCCACTTCTGCTTCAGATGCTGCGGCAGGAGTAAAACGGGAGACTGCTGACCTCCTCTCCACCCTGCACTTCGCTGTCTCCCACACAGCACAACCTTTTCAGACAGACTTTCCTCCCTGGGAAGCACCACCCCGTGCCTCCCAGAGCCACGGCTGCGGTGGTGTCCCAGGATGATGCTCCGAGGCTGAGCCGCGCCGGGAAATGCCTCCCGCTGCCTCCGGCATTTGGTAAAACGCTTACAGCGGGGCCGTGTTTTCTTCATTTCCTGCCTGCTCCTGCTTCCAAGGAAACAAAATCCCCCAAGCCAGGGCTGAGGTTTCTCATTTAAATGTAACCCAGGCCCATAACTAGAGCTGCCAGCCCTCCCCATGGCCCGGCGGTCCCAGGGTGGTGCAGGGAGGATATTGGGAATCATGATCCCATCACGGGTGTCCCAGTGAGGCACCGGGACAGAGACACATCCCTGGGATGGGGTGTGGGTGAGGGCAACACTTGGCTCTGCCCCCGGGAGGGCACTCGGGGTTCAGGGTGTTGGTGGGAGGTTTTGGGGTAGCAGCAACCTCCTCCCCTCCTCCCATCTGGCGCAACTGGCCCCAGGGCTGGAGTGGAGGCTCTGTGGTGGGTGCTTTGGGACCAGCCCTGGCTTTGCCATGAGTGCTGCCAGCACTCTCACCTGCAAGGTGGCCAAGGGCAGGTCCTTGCAGCCAGATTTGAGCCCTGCTGCTGCCAACAGGACCAGGGCTGCCCACACTGGAGACAGGAAACAAATCCCCCCCAGTCCCCTGCCTGCACTGCAGCATGGGCAGGGCTTGGAGGCAAGAGCTGCCTGTGCTTACGGCATCTGCTGGGAGCCTGGGGAGGGCTGGCCCTGCCAGATGTGCGAGCACAGCTGGGGTGACGCCGTGCCCACATCTCTCAGCTCATATTTTAACCCCAAAGTTGGGCTGTTGGTCCCCCCCCGAGCCCCTCCTGCTCATCCCCAGCGTGGGGGTGGCTGCTCAGCACTCAGGCGCCTTCTTGGATGGATTTGACTCTTTTTTATAGCTCCACTTTCTGCGTCTTTCTCCACCAAAAAAGGGAGCAGGCTGGGCCATGCTGCTGCAGGCTGTACCTCCCTGCCTGCTGCCGCCTGCTCCAGCATCCCCAAAGGCCTGGAGCAGCTGGGAATGTCTCTGGACTCACTGGAGTGCTGGGAGGAGGACCAGCAGCAACAGCAGCAGCAGGGCTGGGGGGTCACGGCTCCTCCAACCCCGTGCTCAGCCTCAGCTTCCCTCATCCATCCTGGCAGCAGGGAGCTGGACACAGGTAGGGGGCACAGGGTGTGTTTCCCACCCGGGAAGGGGCACAAGGAGCAGCCACATGTTGGGTGATGGCACCACCCTGGCAGCTGGTGACAGCAGGGGACGGGGTTGTGAGGGTGATGTTTTCAGGGAACCTGTGGTGGTGGGGGCAAGGGCTCAAGGGCTGCAGCTCCCAAATTGCTGAACACAGGGAGAACCTCTTGGCCTAGGGGTCACTCCATCTCCTGAGTCCTGGGAAATCCACCCCACCCTCCCATCAGCTCCAGCACAGGGTGTGGGAAGGGGGAGCTGCAGCCCTGTGCCCACCCCCACTGCTGGTTGTGGGGGGTGGGAGCCTGAGCGGGGTCCCAGCAGACCTGGATGGTGCTGCCTTTGTGCCCTGCACACCCTGGTGAGTCACCCTGTCCCCAGGGAAGGTGACAGGGACCCCAGGGAGTGGGAGGGAGTGGATGGGCTTGCACACCACGGAGAAGCTCCCTCTGAAGACATCAGCAGGGGAGGCACGAGGGAGAGAGAAGCTGTTTCAGCTGCCATGTGATGTTGACATGAGAACCACCAGGTATGAACTGCTCCTGAACACAGCAGGGCTGGGAATTACAGGATTTTTCACTGCTGGGGGAGGTGGGCTTGGGAATTACCCCCTGGCTGAGGGATGGAGGGCCCTGGGGTACAACGAGCATCTCCAACCCCTGGCTTAACCTCCCTGGAGAGAGAGGAGAGCCCCAAATTCCCCATCCACAACACTCTGGGAGAGCAGGAGACGACCTGGGGATCCTTCAGCCTCTCTCCAACCCCATTTCCTGTGGCACCACTCACTGCCACAGCCCCTTCCCAGCCCCGAGCCGAAGGAAATCTTTATTTCCTTTGCAATAAACAGCATCAACCCCCCTGGGCTGCCACCAGGTCCCCGAGCCCAAGGTGAAATGGAGCCTCGGGGGGCCGACACTCCTCCTCCCACAGCACCAGCCGACCCCGGCTGCTCCTCAGCCCCGGGCTCTGCCACATCCCGGCGCGTCTGCGGATGCACAAATGCCCGTGAGAAACTGCTGCTCCCTGACCGGGGTGGGCAGGGACACGGGGGGCTCTGGGGGCGCAGAGTCCTGACACCAGAGGGGCTGAGCTGCCCTAATTAGCTGTGCCATCCTTAACCCTTCCTCCCCCGAGACGAGCAGGAACACGGGCAGCAAGGACGGGGGGGATCCCACCTCCTGTGTGAGCGGTGGCTCTTGGAGCACGGGAGCCTCAGCGTGGGGGTGTCCCCCCCGTGCAGAGACCCCCAGGAGAGGGGTTGGAGCGCAGTGATGGAGGTACCATCCCGCTGGATGGAGGGCCCTGTTCTCGGCGCCTGGGATGGACACATCCCCCTGGGAATGAGTCCTCGCCGTCCCTGGAGGGGGGAGAGCTGGATGCAGCCCCTCTGCCTGCTGGGCGCTGTGAGGATGAGGATGGTCAGGGCCCGCCCCGCCCCGGGCCGGCTCCTGCTAACAGGATGTGATGGGTTGGGGGAAGCGCTGTCGCTTGGCATCTCTTATCCGGGAGCAGGGAAACGGAGCGGGGAGACGGCCCTGATGGGACGCAGGGACCTCAGCCTGCTCCCCCTCCTCGGGAAACACCATCCCTCCCCCTCCCCAGCATCAAACAGCCGCACCTCGTATCACAAATCAATTTATTCCCCTCCCACGGTTGTAAACAAGAAGCAGCCCCCCCCCCTCACCCCGCTCCCGAGGGGTTCCCATCCTGAGGGATCCCCATCCTGAGGGATCCCTCATCCCGAGAGATCCCCTTCCTGAGGGATCCCTCATCCCAAGAGATCCCCATCCAGAGGGGCCCCATCACAAGAGGCCTCTTCACATCCTCCAAAATGTGCAAATCCAGCCCCAGTGCAAAGAAAGGCTGGGGGGGTGGGGATGGGGTGGAACTGGGTGCCAGGAGGGGGGTTGGCAACACCCAGGGGACCCCAGAACTGCTGGGTTTGGGGGCGCGGAGCCTCCGGCAGCCCCCTCCTCCCGAAGGCAGCGAGCACTAGAGGGCAGCAGGGCCCAGCGCTGGGCGGGAGGGAGGCACGGAAATCAAATTAAATAATAATTTAAAAAAACACAATAAATAAATCAATGGATGGACAGCTGGGAGAAGGGAGGGGGCGAGTCCCTCCTCCTCTGGCAACGAGTCTCTGACCCCCTTCCCCAAACGTATAAAATATATTTTAACTATCTGAGGTAAATAACGAGGTTGTAAAANGCTCCTGCAGCGTTGCCTCTGGGAACGAGAAGGGGTGAGTGGAAGGTGCAGGGAGGTGCTGGGGCGGAGGTTGGGGGCGGGGGGGAGGCACATCAGACGTCGCTGGGGGAGCGGGAGCGGAACGGCAGCGTGGGGGAGAAGCACCCGCAGCACACGGCCCACAGCACTTTCTGGATCTCCTGGTTCCTGAAGGCGTAGATGACGGGGTTGATCATGGAGTTGTAGGTGGCGGGCAGGAGGGCGGCGTAGGTGTAGAGGGCCGGGGAGGTGTAGTCCCCCAGCAGGCAGTAGACGGCGAAGGGCAGCCAGCAGGACGCGAAGGTGCCCAGGATGACGGCCAGGGTGGCGATGCCTTTCCTGGTGGTGACGTAGTGGGAGCTGGCCAGGAAGTGTCTCTGCACGGCGATCTGGTGGGCGTGCCGGCACACGATCCGGCAGATCTGCACGTACAGCTGGAGCATCGCCGCGAACACCGCGAAGAAGGACACGGAGAGGATGATGAGGTGGCCCTTCGTCAGCGGCCTGACGACGCTGCAGGCGGGCGGCTCCTTCAGGCAGTTCCAGCCCATGACGGGCAGGAGCCCGTAGCAGATGGAGGCTCCCCAGGTGAGGATCAGCATGATGTAAGTNGCGAACGTTCCTGGTGTCGCCCCCCCCCCCGCCTTAAAAAAATAAAGCATTGTAAATAGTTTAAAAGAAAATATGAGGATCTCCCCCCTCTCTCTCACGCATAAATATAGATTATATTACGGATAAAAAATACGCTTTTCTCTCCTGTACATTCAAAAAGTGGAAAAATAGAGGCAAAGAAGGGGTTGTGCCCGAAAAGGACGAGGCTGGGAAGAGCTGCCTGGTTCCAAGAGCTCCTGCAGCGTTGCCTCTGGGAACGAGAAGGGGTGAGTGGAAGGTGCAGGGAGGTGCTGGGGCGGAGGTTGGGGGCGGGGGGGAGGCACATCAGACGTCGCTGGGGGAGCGGGAGCGGAACGGCAGCGTGGGGGAGAAGCACCCGCAGCACACGGCCCACAGCACTTTCTGGATCTCCTGGTTCCTGAAGGCGTAGATGACGGGGTTGATCATGGAGTTGTAGGTGGCGGGCAGGAGGGTGGCGTAGGTGTAGAGGGCCGGGGAGGTGTAGTCCCCCAGCAGGCAGTAGACGGCGAAGGGCAACCAGCAGGACGCGAAGGTGCCCAGGATGACGGCCAGGGTGGCGATGCCTTTCCTGGTGGTGACGTAGTGGGAGCTGGCCAGGAAGTGTCTCTGCACGGCGATCTGGTGGGCGTGCCGGCACACGATCCGGCAGATCTGCACGTACAGCTGGAGCATCGCCGCGAACACCGCGAAGAAGGACACGGAGAGGATGATGAGGTGGCCCTTCGTCAGCGGCCTGACGACGCTGCAGGCGGGCGGCTCCTTCAGGCAGTTCCAGCCCATGACGGGCAGGAGCCCGTAGCAGATGGAGGCTCCCCAGGTGAGGATCAGCATGATGTAAGTCCTGGTGACCGTCCTCGCCGAGTAGTAGGTCAGGGCATTGTAGAGGGACAGGTAGCGGTCGATGGTGATGGTCAGCAGGCTGCAGACACTGGCCGTGAAGGAGGTGACCAGCAGCCCCACCGTGAGCAGGCTGACGGCCTCTGACGGCACAAAGTAGACGAAGGCAAAGTGCAGGATCAACCCCAAACCCGCCAGGAGGTCGGCCGTGGCCAAGCTGCCGATGAGGAGGAACATGGGGGCCCGGAAGGCCGGCGTGTAGAAGATGACCACGACCACGATGGCGTTCTCGCAGGAGATGATGGTCCCGGAGACGCAGAGCACGACGTCCCACGGGTTCAGGGCGAGGGGTCGCACCACAGACTCCAGGTCCAGGGAGCTGCCGCTGTCGTTCCTGGCAGAAAACCAGCCCTGCTGGCCTTCGCTGGAGTTGGGGGGCCCTTTCTCCATCATGGTGGCGGAGGGTGACCTGCTGCAGCTGAAAGCAAAAGCAGCCCCCTCAGCACCTGCTGCCCTCGTGAGCTCTGCCTGTGCCACCCAGCTGGGGACAGTCCTGTTTCCCCCCCAAAAAAAGTTGTCTACAGCAGGGGGGACAGAGCTGTGTGTGTTGAGGGGGTGCTCGCTGTTTGCTCTGAGGGGATTTCTCGGGATGAGGTGGTTTGGTTTTAAAATAAACAGGTGAATAAAGGGTGGAGGGGACACACACACACGACAGCCCTGCTCCTGCGTGCCTGAGCTGCTGGGGGCTGGGCACTGCATGGTTTTGGTGGATAAATCCTGGGAGAGCAGGACTGGCACTGGGAACCCTTCCCCAGCAAAGACTTCAGGGCCAAACCGAGGGCATCTCAAGCAGCAGGTGAAGGGGGCAACCCTTCCTCCCCCCCAGACCAGCACCCCAGCAGGCAGATACGCCCCCCCAGCCCCACCATGCACCCCCCCAACCAGGGGGATCCCCACTTACCTTGGGGGGTTCTCACCCCTCCCTGGGCAGGCAGCACAGCCCCTGGACGCAGTTTGGGGGGGCACGGCCGCTCCTCACCGCCCTCCCCTTCTCCCTGCGGGCTCCCCCCTTCTCCCGGTGCCCCCCTCCCGCGGTGCCAGGCACTCACCTGCCGGGATGCTGCGGGGCCGGGGCCCGGGCTGTGCTGGGCTGCCCGGCTGGGGCCCCGCTGCCATGGGCGCTGCCGAGTTATAGTGGCCGAG
>VYXB01010310.1:161669-171889 GCA_013397135.1 Pachyramphus minor | reverse complement strand
GGGGAGGGGGGAACTTGGGGCTTGAGGAGGGGGGAGTTTGCAGCTTTGAGGTGAATTAACTTTTTTGGGGGGGGTCTATAAGACTCCGTCGCCTGCTTGGTTTGGGGGGAGAGGGACTCCTGCTCCCCGCCGTGCTCCGAGGGGCTGGGACCCCCCAGGGCCGGGAGGGGTGCGCTGGGTTGCTGCGGGATAAGCGGGGTGCAGGGCCCAACCTCCCCCAAAAAAAGTGTGGGGATCTCGTGGATCGTGGTGGGGAGCGGAGCCGTCCCCCGCCCCTTCCCGAGGTGCTCCAACTCCGGGCATTAATTATGCAAACCCCAGGCATCCTTCTGCCCCCCTTCTCCCATCCCCCGCGCTGCTCCTGGGAGACATTTCCACCCTGACTTCTCCCAGCGGGACCCACGCGTGTTCCCAGAGCGCCCATGGGGATGCGGGTGCCCTCAGCCGGCCCCGCTGCCCCCCTTTATTCCCTCTCCCTCCCCACACCTGACGGCAGGAGCGGGAGTTGACAACGCTGGGCTCAAACGTCTGTTCCTGCGCCTGCCGCGATAAAAATAACTTAAATTACAAACCTGCCTGAAACCCTTGCGAACAAAGTCCTACTTTCCCATTGGCTCCCGGCAAGTCTCTAAATGCTGGAGGGGGGGCCCAGCAGCGTGCCCACCCCCCGCCCGTAGCCATGGCAATGGGGCCGCAGCATCCCCGCTTCCTGCCTTATTGCCCCCTTGGCTGGGAAAGAAGGGAAGGGACCTTCCTGTCAGCCAGGCACGGTTTTTAGGGGACCCTAAAAGCCGGGAGGCTGGAGTTGGTGTGGTGACAGGGACGCCTTGTGCTTGGTCGGTCCCTGCCTGGAAAGACCAGGGGGGTGCCGGCCCTCAGAGTTCCCTGGGAGGAGGGTTTGCCCCCTGCGAGCCCGGAGACACATCCAGGGTGGGGAATGGCTCCCGGGTCTTTCCCGGGATGGTGCAAACGCGGGCGTGGGACGCGGGAGGTGCAGGCAGGACCCATCAGTCGCAGCCTCCCTCGCCGACAGTCATCGCTGTAAATTAATGATGAGCGTGTGTGGGGGAAGAGCAGCTCCACAAACACCCGAGTGACTCACCGCCCTCACCGGGGCCGTGGGAGCTGGGGGTGCTGTGGGGTGGTCTGAGGGGGCAGGGGGGTGACACTGCTCAGGTAACCCCGACCAGGCTGTGCTGCTGCCTTGTCGCATTTAAACATCCACCAAAAGATCCCAGGATCCCAAATCCCAGCCCCGGGGCTGGGGGATGTTTCCCTGCACTGTGGGTGATGGGGTGAACCCTGTGTGTCCCAGCTGGGTGTTGGGAGCTGTGGGGTGTCCCCTCTCTGGAGAGCTGCAAACCCTCCACTGGGACGGGTCTGTGGGTGGGTTTGGTGCTGTGGGATGTGCCTTCACCCCTCCCACTGCATCATCAGAATTCCCCCTCCACAGAGCTGAGGGTCTGACCCCAACCCCAGAGCCAGGGGGACAGATGCTGGCCCTGCCCTCACCCGTTTTCCCTGGATTTGGCAGGAGAGTGTGGCGAGCTGAGGTCCTGTGAGACATGCACGGCTGTCACCCCCTCACACAACAGCACTGGCTGCGTCTGGGTGGGCTGCAGGACCCCTGAGGAGCCAGGTGAGGGGCTCAGCTTGGGGGGACAACGAGGGGCTCTCACCAGCCTTCTGCAGCCCCAGTCACTGGGCTGGGGCAGTGCTGGGATGGTACCAACACTCAGCACCCTCAGGTGCCCATTCCCAGCTGCTTTCCATGGTCAAGGTCCATCTCAGCTGACCTATCCAGAGGGAAGGGGGGATCTGTGCCAGTCCAGCGGGCAAGGGTGTAGGTTTTGGCTTGTGCTGCTCCCAGCCATGCTGGGATAATGCTGGGAACACTCTGCCATGTGCACATGGAGCAGCACCGAGTGATGGAGACGGGAGGCAACCAACTATTCACGAAGCCCCTGTCTGGGGCTCTTCCCTAAGGGGTGCAGATATGAACCCCAACTCACAGCCCCTTGGAAGGATGAATGCCCACCCCTGGGAATGAGTCTTCATGATCCCAATCCCTCTGGTGCTCAGGGCAGCCCAGGGCCCAAACACCATCAGCTGCATGGGGGGGGCTGGCTTGGGATCCTTGGGAAAATCCTCCTCCCTCTTCCCATAGAAACAGGAAGCTGTGTGCAGAGAGGGGCAGCAACAAGGGAGACCTGTGCACTCTACAACACCAGCACCCTGTGCCGAGGTAACCCCAGACCCCACAGCCCCCACAGACCCCACAGCCCCCCCAGACCCAGCAGCCTTCAGGACAGAGGTGCTGCTCTAGGTGCTGGGGCCCCAGGGAAGAAATCCCACCCCTGGGACAGGGGCCTGGGGTTGGGGGGGTGTGCCAGTGTCCCCTGACACCCCTTCTCCCCCCTTCCCTCTGTCCCTGCCCTCTCCAGCTCTGAAGTCCCCCACGGAAGAGCCTCCATGGTCCCACAGCAAGGAGCCAGTGACACACTCCACAAGTGAGTGGGTCGAGAGGGTGGGAGGTGGTGGGATGGGGGTCCTGGATGTCCCAGGGATCAGTGACCAGTCCCAATAAGACAATTCCCTCCATATTTCACATCCCTTTGGGAGGGATGTGCCTCAGGGTTGCATCAGTGGACTGTGCCGCAGGAGGTGCCACCACTGTCCCAGGTCACAGCTCCATCCCTGTCCCCCCTCTCTGCCCTGGACAGTGCTTGGATGGAGCTGGGGGGGGTCATGACACTCCACAGCCCCCCAGGAGCCATCTCTGATGCCATCCTTGCTGGGAATTGCCACCTCCAGCCTGGCTGGAGCTGGGGCTGGGAGCAGAGAATGAGCCTCTTCCAGGAAGCGGGAACTGGAGAGCACTGGGCTAATTACGGCAGGTAACCAGAGCCCAGAGCCCTCTGAATTATTGATCCCACTGGGATCTTTTTCCTGCTGGCTCCTTTCCTGCAGCTCCAGCTGCTATGGCATGGGAAGGGGTTGAGCCCATCCCAGCATCCATGTGTCAGTGGGGACATCCCAGCGCCAAGCTGGGAACTACCATCTCTCCCTGTGCAGCCGCTGTGGGCTGCGTGGACCCCAAATTCCCTCCCCTTGGCAGGATCACCAGTGCTCAGGGATACCCAGAGCACCCCATAACCTCCCAAACCCCGCTGTTTTCCCCTGCCAACAGGGACCACCACCACTAGTGCCCCACTGACGGGCAGCCCCGAGTTCCACCCGCCCGGCTTCGACACTGCGAGTTTCATCGGCGGCATCGTGCTGGTGCTGAGCATCCAGGCCGTGGTCTTCTTCGTCATCAAGTTCATCAAGTCAAAGGACAGCACCTACCAAACGCTGTAAGGCTCTCACACCCTCCCCAGGATCCGGGGTGGAGGGGGGGAACCGGGCCAAGCCCACCCTCGGTGCCAAAAATGGGGTCACCCCAGTGCGTGTTCTGTGTCGCTGCTGTGTTGTCTCCTGTGGCTCTTTATCCTCACCCAGTGGGGGGAGGATTCATTGTCCCCTCCAGCTGTCCCCTCACTGGTGTCTGGCTGTCCTGCCACCTCCTCTGTGTGTCACTGTCTGGCTGGATCCTGGCTCTAAAGCCTGTGGGGAGTGGGGGGGGGACCCCAAATCCGTCCCTCTGAGGCTGAGCCAAGTGGGGCTCCACACTCTCTTCCCATTTCCATGGGGCTCATCATGTCTAACACGAGGGGCTGTGCCCCATCTCTCTTTCCTTCCACGCTGCCAGAGAGGACAACCAGTAGGTTCTGGGTGCTGGTGGCAATGGGGAGTGGGTGCCCTCCCTGCACCCCTGGAGCTTCACCCTTCCCTCGCACCTCCCCGGGGAGAGGAGGGCGGCGTGGACCCTCTCCCCTGGTTTGCATGTCGGGTGTTCCCCACCTGGTTTGCTGTTTTCCTGTGAGCTGTTAGTGGTGGAAGGGAAGGGGGGGGTGTCCCCCCTCACCCCCTTGGCAGGCACGGAGCCCCTTGGGGGGTGCAGCTGATGTAACAGCCCCTTCTGCCACCGGGGCAAGGTGCCTGCAACACCCCCAGGCCCACCACGGCAGGGTGCAGCCCCCCCTCACCCTGAGCACCCTCGACAGGACAGGAGCTGCAGGGCTCCCAGTTTGGCCCCAGTTAGCACCCAGTAGCCCCCTCCTCACCCTCGGCAGCCCCTGCCCTGTTGCCTCTCCAAAGCTTGGGGCTCACTGGGGGTGGGGAAGTNAGCGGAGCCAGGGCCTCGCTGTGTGCTTTTGCTGTGCCTCTGTGTTGCTCTGGGGGGGTTGTTTGAGGGGGATTCCCTGTCCCCCCACCCCCTTTCTGTGTGTTTTGGGGAGGGGGGTGCGTGTCGTGTGCTGTGGGGTGACACTTGTAGCTCGGGCTGCCCCCCATTAAACTCTGCGAGGTGGTGTCTGTGTCGTGTCCCGGGGGAGGGGGGTGTGTCATGTAGCTGGGGTGGGGGTGCAGGGGGTGCCCCCCATCCCTGCCCTGCAGGAGTTCCCAGGGCAGTCCAACCCTTCCCCATGGCATGGGGGCAGCAGGGTGGGCACTGGGACCCCCCTCCTGCACCCCACTCCCTGGGGGGGGCTGCGAAGGGCTGGACCCCCCCCCCCAGGGTAAAGCCCTCCAGGACCCTTCCTGCCACGGCTCTTCTCTGTCCAATGCACCAGGATCTGAGGCCACCATGTGCCCCAGGCTGGGTGGGGGACGCTGTCCTTGTCCTCCCCGGGGTGAAGAAGCTGCTGGTGTCACCCCCCCGGCCGCCACAGGGCCCCCCACACCACGACTATGCAAAGCTGGGGACACCAGGGTGGGACACATCCCCCAGGCCTGACCCCTGTCCCTGTGCCCAGCGGGGTGGCTCGGGATGCTCCGGGGGTTTGCACCCTCTGGCTGCTCCCCAGGGGATGCAGCTGGGCAGGGGGTGGCCATCCAGCCCTGAATCCCACCTTGGGCTCCCCCACCCAAGCACCCAGGGGACCTGGGGCACCCCAGGGATCAGGGGACACGTGGCCAGGGGTGGAAGCAGGGGGGCCTTTTGCTGGCCAAGACCCCAGGCCCACCCTGGGGCAAAGCCCAAGATGGCACAGGGTGGGACAGAGACTAATAAAGGATTTTCCTGTAATTCCTGGTGTCCGTGTCATTGTCACCCGTCACCTGTCACTGCCAGGGCCCCAGGAATGGGTGCTGGCCCAGGAGATTCTGGCTGCAACCCAAATCTCTGGGGATGTGGCTGTATCCTGCCCACAGGGTGGTGGTGGTGGGTGGCCCCAAACAACTTCAATTCTCCCAGTAACCAGGGGAGAGGAAACAGTGTGGGGGCTCCCAGTATGGAATGGGCCATCCTGATGTGGGAGTGACCTCTCCACCCCACCCAGGGCTGGGACAAGGCCACTGGAGCCCCAGGGCTGCAGGACAGTGACGGAGGAACAGCCCCAGCTGGGAGCAGTGGGGTGCAGGAACTCCACCCCTAGAGTGGAGGGAGAAGTCAGGGCACAGTGCCCAGAGGAATAAACAGCCACCAGATGTGTCCTCTGGTGCCACTTCATTGCTGCTGGAAGGGGAGGGCACAGACCCCCAGCCCCGCACAGTGATGCTCCAGGTCTCCATCCCCCCAGGTCCCACAGTCCCGCTGGCACCAGCTGCTCCTTGTGGGGTCGGGGGGCTACGCCCGGGGGGTCAGGTTGGTCCGCAGGGGCAGCAGCGCTTCCACCCACTGCTGGGGCTGCTGGAGCAGGCGCTTCCACACCCCCTGCTCCTGTGCTGTCGAGTCCATCCAGCCCACTGACAGCCCGTAGCTGCTCCCTGCAGAGAGACCACCACGGTCACCCCCCGAGCCACGGCACAGGGGGCACCCTGAGGTGCTGGGGGTCCCCCCCTCAGCCTCACCCGTGCCCAGGCTGAGCCGGATGCCGCCCAGCTGGCGCTTGGAAAAGGCTTCCTGGTGCCAGAGGGTGAACTCGGCGCACGCCTCGGCCAAGTCCTTGGCCTGGAAGCCGTCGTAGACCATGGTGTGGTTGAAGAGGGGGTTCAGGCTCCGCTTCACCACCCGCGTCTTCTGCCGGCTGGCCTTGCTGTCATCCGGCAGCACGTAGCTGGGGGGGCCACAGGGGGTGAGGGGACACTGCCACCAGCCCCTCTGGGTGCCCCCCAAGGTGCCACCCCCGCTCCTACCACTGCACAAAGGCGTCCACGGTGCCGCTCTGCAGCGGGATGAGGCTCTGAGCGTCCTTCACCCAGATGTGCAGCTCGCCCGTGGGTGGAGTCCCCCTGCCTGCGGGCCAGAGGGGTCAGGGGCACCCTGCCATTCCAGACCCCCCCCCTCCAGCTGCCCACGGGCACCTCTCACCTTCTGAGCCAGCGGGGATGAACTTCAGTGCCAAGTTGAGGTTGCCCCGGCTGGCGAGGCCGTCTGAGGGGATGGGCATCTGTGGAGGACGGGGGGGTTACAAGGGGCTGTGGGTGAAAGGTGGAGCTGGGGGGGGGCTGGGGGCTCACCCGTGGCTGGAGGTTGAACCACTCAGGGCGTGTGTTGGCCCAGTCCCAGGCACCCAGTGCGACCTCCACTTCCCCCAGGAAGAGGTTCCTGCCCAGGCTGTCGTGGTGCCACACCGAGAGGTTCAGGGTCCGGCCCTGCAGGTCCCTCTTCTCCAGCTTGTACTGGTGGGGAGGGGGACACAGGGTGAGATTATCCACCCCCACCCAACCCATGTGACCGCGGGGCTCCCTCCCCCCAAACCAGGGCAGGGTTAAAAACCTTGAGGGTCTCATTGAAGATGGGATCCAAGCTCCTCTTCCTCACTGCGGTCTTGCGCTTGCTGCGGTTGGACTTGTCCGGCAGCAGGTACGTCTTGATGTACCTGGCAGCCAAAAAACGGGGTGGGTGCAGTGGGTGCCAGTGTGGGTGTCCCCTGGGGCAGTGCCACGGGGGGCTGTGGCACTCACGGGTCCGAGCGCTGCCTCTTGGCCTCGGCCAGTTCCCGGCACTGCACCACGTGGACCTGCAGCTCCTTCTTGGCCGGGTCGTAGTGGAGGGAGAACTGGACACAGCCCCTCACGGCCACACTGCCCAGCTCCCCCTCGCTGTACAGGCTCATCAGGCTCCCACTCAGCTGTGGGAAAGGGGGATGGGGGCAGTGGGCTCAGGGGGGCTGGGGAGGTGACCTCCCACCCCACACACACACACACCTCCAGCCAGCCCCCGGTCCCGTACCGTGGAGGAGCTGAGGCTGGACACGGAGGAGCTGGTGCTCAGCAGGCTCGGGGGGGTGTGGCCGTTCTGTGGGGGCACCTGGTCTGGGGGTGTTTGATCTGTCTGGGGGGTCTCAGGTCTCTGGAAATGCACAGAGGGGTCAGCAACCCCCTCCAGACCCACTATGTGCGTGGGCACAGCCTGAGCTGTGCTGGCTTTGCTCAGGCCAGGGAGCTGGCCTGCAACCCCATCCAGCCCCCTCCAGCCCCCCAAAACCTCATAAAACTCCCTCCAAACCCATCCAGCCCTATAAGTGCCCCCCAACTCCATCCAGCCCCCTCCAGCCCCCCCATCCCACCTGCCCAGCACTGCTGGGGGCAGAGTCGGGCTCCTCCTCATCCTCTTCCGTGCTGGATGAGCCGAAAGGGTTCCCACCTCCCGTGTCACCTGCAAGGGTGTGGGGTGGCACCGACCCAGCAGGGGTGGGTAGAAGGGTGGGGGTCCCCTTTTTTTGGCAAGAGGAGCATGATGAGGGGCCACGATGCCGAGCCAGGGGGAGGGGGGAGGCTGGGAAGCAGTGCTGGGGGGTCCAACCCCCCAGATCTCCACAGCACTGACCCCCCCATCCCGGTTACCTGTCTGGGCTGGGATTTCCTGCTCCCTTGCTGGGATGTCACCCTTCTGTGGGGGCTGTGACACTGGGGTCTCCTCCAGGGCTGGGGGGCTGAGCTGTGAGGTGGCACCGGGGGAAAGGGTGAAAACAGGGACCCCAGGCAGCCCCTTCTCCCCTGCCTGCTCCCCTCAGTGCAGCCCCTCTGGGTCCCTGGGGACAGCGTGGGGGGCATCTCATGGGACACCTCCCATTGCCCCACAGGGTTTGGGATCGCACACAAGGCTGGCCCCAACAGCACCACACTCCTGGGTGGTTGGTGACACCCCACCCACCCATCGAGCCCATCACCAGGGGTCAGGTACTGCTCAACCCCCCAGCCAGGGACCCACCTGGGGCTCAGTGGCCTCCTGCTCCTCCTCCCTGGGGCTGCTGTGGGAAGAGACCACCATTAGTTGGGTCTGGGTGGCGGACAGACACACACTGGGATGGTGGGAGACACTGGGATGGACACTGGGACAGTGGACAGACAGACACCAGCTTTGGCTGCACCATCCCCTTCACCACAGGCTCTACTCCTCATTGCCCACCTCTAGCCACCCTGTGCCACCGCTGGTGGGTGCCAAGGAGACATCCCCAGCCCTGGTGCCACCGCCTTTCCCCCCTCACCTCTCATCCGTGTCCACCGCGCCATCCTCATCCTCCTTCTCCTCAGCCAGCGGCTCCTCGATGGCCCCCAGCTCGCCCAGGCTGGGGCCACGCTCCAGGTCCCCCGCTCCTGGGGACACCGGGGACCTCAGCGGGCAGAGCCCTGGCACCTCCATCCCCGCAGGTCCCCGTCCCTCACCTACCCCGGGGCCGCCTCCTGCGGCGGATGGAGGCCCGGACGAGGTCGGAGCCCAGGTGGTGCCGGTGGCGCTGGGCGCGGGCGTCGCAGAACCAGTCCCCGGTGAGCACCCGCAGCCGCGCAGGGTCCGACACCGACTTGCGGAGCTTGCTGGTGGTGGGAGGGTGGCGCTGGGACCCCCGCCCTGGTACTGTCATCATCCTCCCCCTCCCACCGTGCCACCATCCCCAGGGCCCCTCCCAACCAAGGGAGTCACCGCAACCAAGGGATTGGGAGACACCGGCCACTGTCTCCCAGGGGATTTGGGATCTCCAGTGCTGGTGTGACCCACTGTGGTCCTTAACCCTGGCTGGGTTCAATGGGTGACCCCATCACTGGGGAAAGGGGACTGCTCTGTCCCCAGGGCTGGCAGACCTTTGGGGGGGATTGTGCTGTCCCCATGACAGGACCTCAAGGTGGCTGCTCTGGGAGGGGGGTTCCTGCTGTCCCCAAGTGTGACAGACCCCAAGGTGGCTGCTTTTGGGGGATTCGTGCTGTCCCCAAGGTTGATGGGTCTGGAGCTGGGAGGAGCAGCTGTCCCTAAAGCTGACAGCCCCCACACTGGCTACTCCTGGGGGGATGTCCACGCTGTCCCCAAGGGTGACACCGAGCAGGGGACCCCCCAGCCCACCTGATGCGCCCCTCCTCGCGCCGGCGGAGCTGCCAGTCCCGGCGCAGCACCTCTGCGATGGCACATCGCTCCTCCTCCGTCAGGAAGCTCAGGTCCAGCAGCGCCTCGGCCCCCACCTCCAGCGCCATGGCGGGGTGGGGGGACACCCCGGGGGCACCCAGGGGCGCCGGCTTCGGTGGCTCCACTTGCCGGGGGGGCTCAGCGTGCCGGGCATGCACCAGCGATGCCAACATCTGGAGAGGGACCTCGGGGCCGCTGGGGATGATCCCCCTCGATCATCCCGCTGCCAGGAGAAAGGGGGGAAAGCTCAGCGTGCACCCGCACCCCCACCCCAAACACCCCCAGCGAGGACGAAGGGGTGGGATGATGCCGAGGGGGAGGTGAGGGAAGAGCATGGGCAGTGCCCAGGGCAGGCTGAGGGACTCGGTGCCGCTCCTGCCGCTGTCGGCTCCGTGCCAGGGCCAGCCCTGCCCGCTGCCGGGATCCTGCCCGCGGCCTGTGTTTGCCCAGGGTGTTTGCTCAGGGCCGGCTCTGCCCCTGCCCGCTTTCCCATGGGATTCACCGGGTGCCACGGCACACGGACAGATGGCAAAAGGGAGCTTGGTTGCCCCTACAACGGGCTGAGACCGCACCGGGCTGTGACTGAATCGGGCTGAGACCGTACTCAGCTCATCACACCTCCCGGGGGGGGGTCTTGCCCCACGGCCTGCGTTGCCTCACCACTGCCCTTCCTGTCCCGGGCGCTGGGGAAGCGCTGCCTGGTGTCACCACGGGCAGGAAATTGCAGCAGCGGTGGGGCAGGACCAGCCCAGAGCCCCCCCAGCCCACCCCTGGCCACCCCACGGGGACCTGAGCACCCCCACGGCCGGGGGTCCCACCCCCACCCGCGGCCCTGTCC
>VYXB01010310.1:148788-160840 GCA_013397135.1 Pachyramphus minor | reverse complement strand
GGGGGGAGGGGGGGTGCACGCCCCCCTTTATTCTTGGCAGGCAGCCCGCGGCATTGGAGGGGGGGGGTCAACAGACGGCGTGAAACGCCCCCTTCACCCCCAAAATGCACCCAGGCTCAGCCCCTCCTGGGTGACCCCCACCACAGCCCACCAGGGATGGGCAGATCCCAGTCGCCTCCCACGACCCTCCCACACTCCTCCCGGTGGCCTCGGACCCCTGGGCCAGCCCCCAGGTCTCTGCCACAGCGTGGGGACAAGGAAAAGCCACCCCACAAACGCGTGACCTCGAGCCCCCAACCCACTGTCCTCAGTGGGGAGCAGAGCAGGGAGGGGAGGGGGGGCTGCAGCTCATGGGGTGGGGCGAGAGGAGCCAGACCCCCCCCCACGCCCCCACCCCGGGGTGTCTGTGCAGCCCCCCGCAGTGGGTCCAGCCCCACGGCAGTCCTTACCTGCCCGGGGGGGTGGGTGTCGGTGGCTCTTCGCGACCCCGGTAACCCCCACGGGGACCCTCGTGGGTGCGCGGGTGCCCCCCCCGGTCCCACCCCTGCCTGGGTGCGAGGTGACTCAACCGAAGCCCTGCGAGCACCTCCTCGCCCGGCGGCACGAAATCAGGGACTGGAGCCAGCAGCACCCGCCGGACGGGACTGAACTGGGCTGAACTGGGCTGAACTGGGAGGCGTCAGGCGCCCTGGGAAGGGGTGGCGCAGCGGGGATGAAGCCCCGCGGTGGGGGGGACCCCAAGTCTGGTGGAGACTCGAAGTCAAGGGTGTGGGAAAGGGGATGGGGTGGGAGACCCCCCTGCCCTGGTGTCACGCAGGGTTTTGGGGGTGCAGGATGCGGGTGTGTGGTGTCCGGGAGAGCAGCTGGGCTGCACTGGGGGGACTGGTCTGTGCTGGGCATGGGGGGAGTAGGACATTTGCCCTCCCTGCAGCACCCTGAAGCCCCCCACCCCAAAAGCCCAGTGTGGGGTAACGTGGGGTCCCTGGGGCTTTGCAGGTTCCCCATCCCACAAGGTGTCCCCAGATTCATGGCCCCCACCCTTCCAGGCATTCCCAGCCCATGGCTCATTTCCCATGGGACAGCCACAACCCACAGGGCAGCCCCAGCCCCTCCCTCCCCCCATGGGTCCCCCCAGCCCCACATTCCCCATCCCACGGCTCCCTCTGGCCCCACATTCCCCATCCTGTGGGTGCCCCCAGATTCACAGCTCCCATCCTGCCAGGAACAATCCCATCCTGCCCTGAATGGTCAGGGGTCCTGCCCACCCAGTCCCACCCTGGGTGCTCAGCCCCACGCAGGATCAGGCCGGCAGTGCCAGGCAGGGATAAACCCCGGGCAGGAACATCCCTCCCTGGCACAGCAGGACCTGTGCCTCAGCTTCCCTCGATCCCAGGGGGAGAGAGGCCAGCTGGGGCGGGGGGAGGGTTCAGACTCCCCCCAGCTTTATGGTGAGATGGCAGCACAAACCAAGCACAGAACCGCCAGAAAAGGGGATTATTTTTAGTCTGGTTTCTCAGGAAATGAGACTTCAGCAGTGACATTGTATCTGTCTGTGGGCCATGCTCGTCTTCCTCCCCTTGCAGGGTGTTTGCAGCTCAGCTCTGGTGGGGAGGGGTCCCAGAGGGACGAGGTCCCTGTGCTGGCTGTCCTGAGTGAGCGTGGCCAGGTCTCTGCAGGGGGACAGGGGTGTGGGGACAGCCCTAACGTGGGCTGGGGGCTCAGCTCTGGGTCACCCACAGTGGGCACCGAGCCCTCTCTGGGCATCCTGGATCCTTTGTCCCTGCAACATCCAGAGCAAGGAATCTTCATGGGATAGAGAAGGACGCGGCAGGATGTGCCCCCTGTTCCTGGATCTCTGAGGATGGATGGATGGATGGATGGATGGATGGATGGCACCTCAGTCACAGGTGCCACTCTCTGGACACATCCAGCAGCTGGGAACAGCCCTGAGCACAGCCCAGCACAGCCAGAGCCAAACCCTGTGGCCCAAGGTGTGGGTCCCATCCTGCAGCCCGTGTCCCCAGCCCACCCCTGGTGACCCTGAGGTGTTTGTGTGAGTTTGCTGGGTCTCAGTCACAGCTGGTGCCTCGGGTGGCAGGACCAGGGGCTGTGTCAGCCCAGAACACCCCAGTGACACCCAGGAACACCCCGGCCACCAGCACAGGGTGACCCAGGGGCTGGGCCAGCCCTCGGGGATGGTTTTTCCTTCCAACCACCTCCTGGAGCAGCCTCTGAGGAGCAAACCCCGCTCCTGGGTGCTGGGTGCTGGGTGCTGGCAGTGTCCCAGCGGATGAGCAGAACAGGTTCTGCCTCATTTCTGCCCTGTGTGGGCAGCCCCGAGCCAGCACTGACAAGGAGCAAGTCCCATCCTGCTCCCAGCCCTGTTCCCCCTCCAGGACTCGTTCCTTTGGTCTGGCAAGTGCAGGAGAGTCTGGTTCTTCCTGGCAGGAAGCTGAGGCAGGAACATGTGCTGGAGCATCTGCAGAGACCCCCCAGTGGGTTTGGTGGGAGCAGTGGGGCAGCACCTGGGCTTTTACACTGCCACATGTCCCCCTGAACAATGGGGTCACCTGGCCCCATTCCCCTGTTGGGGTCCTGGCTCCTGTGCCCTTTGCCCTCCCAGAGCCTTTGATGTGCCACTCAAGCCCTCCCTGGACACACAGGGATGGACCCCAGTTCCCACAGGGATGGACCCACCCCTCCCACTGGGACACTCCCAGCTCAACGAGGACAGACCCCAGCTCTCATGGTGACAGATCCCAACTCCCCAAGCTGGGGGGGGGAAGGACCCCTTGTTTGCACCCCCTCCAAATTTTTAACTTCAACACCCCCCCTCCAACACAGCAGGGACCTCGAGGCATTTCCAGCTGTGGCTCCAGCTGGGAATGACACATGAGGCCTGTCTCTGGGAAGCCAGCAGGACAAAGACCCCCAGTGCTGGGTCTTGCACTCCCCTTTTCCCCTCCCCTGCCTGGGAAACATCACAGAGGACAGAGTGAGGATGAGGAGGGACCCAGAGCCCGGGAGGCACCACAGCCCCCAGAGCTCCCCGTGTGCAGCTGCCACAGTGGAACGTGATATTGCTCCTCAGGGAGCCCTTTGATGCCCCTTCCCCCCTCAGAACGGGTGACCCCAGGTCCCCTCCCCTCCAGCAGCTGAGGCAAAGTGACCCCACATCAAAGGCGGCTCCGGGGCGGTGGCATTCCCGGATCCCTGAGGGGAGGGAGGTCAGGGACCCCCAGCCCTGCTCCCCACCGTGGTGCTGGAGGGGGGGGATTGGTCATGCTCAGCCACTCTGGCCCAGGGGTCACTCAGGGATGGTGGTTGAGGCCACGTGGCAGTTGGGATGGATCCTGACATTCCGAGTCACGGCATTCCTCGCTCCCGGGGCTGGGCTGGTCATGGAGGGCTCAGAGAGGGAAATGAGGGAAGCAAGGTTTGCACACCAGCCTGGGCAGAGACCTGGGAGCATCCCAGGCGTCTGAGAGGGACTATCTGGGAACAACCACCCAGCTGCTCCCATGTAACCCCCATGACCTGAACCACACAGCTCAGCTCCCACACATCCCACGCCAGATTCCCTGCAGCTCCCCGGCAGCAGGAGTGGGTTAGGAAAAATCCTGCCAGGCTTGAGAGGCGAGGAGGGACCCCTGTGGCCATGGGGGGGGAGGTTTGGCATCCTCACCTCATCCTCCAGATGTGTGTGGGATAAACCCCTTGGAGCTGCCACCCTGCAGGAGCGGCTGGTTTGGCTGGAAGGGCTGAGCTGGAGGATCCAGGTGGTGTTCCATAAGATGGATGCACTGTGAAATCCCTCAGCCTCGGACACAACCCAATTTTAAGGCTGATCTGCTCCCCACACACACAGCTCCAGCCTCTGGATATCAGATGGAACACAAAATCAGTGGCTGCAGCCGCAGTCAGCAGGCACAGCTTCCCTCACTCCCAGTTCAGGCAGCAGATCCTGCTGGGAGAGGGGAAAACAAGTCCAGCTCTTCCCATTCCACTCTGCTTCCTGCAGCCCTGGGGCCAGCACAGGCATCCTCTCCCCCTGGGAACATGGAGGGCTCCGGACTGGAAAGGGAAAGGAGCTGGGAATGCAGCACCTCCAGGAAAATGGGATGGGAGAGACAAAGGGGAAACTGCTCACAGCTAAAGGAAAACCTTGGAAAAGGAATCTTCCATCCCAGAACATTTGCCTTCCCCTGCCCAGGCTTGAGACCCGGCATTAAACCCCACAAACCCTTCCTGCACTGCAGGGATGGGGATCCTTCTGCCCCCACAAACCTCCTGCCCAACAGCAGGGCTGTGAGTTTTCCCTGGAGCAGGGAAATGGGCAAGTTCCTAAAGTGAAAGGTTTGTGAGCTCCAGGATCCAGCTCCTGTGGGCAGGAGAGAGGCCAGGGGTCAGCAGGGCAGGGGGGATCCCAACGCGGCCGAGGGCTGGGAGGAGGAGGAAGAGGGAAGAGCCTCAACAAGAAGAGATGCAGCACCTGGAGACGTCCACAGAAATCAGTTTATTTCCCTGCCATCGGGATTATGAAACCACAGAAGCAGAGTTTAAATATTTACAGAGAAATCCAGCGCCCCGCAGAGATGAAGGGAACAAAGGATCCGAGGGACGGGGGGTCTCGCCCTCGCCGTTCCAAACTCCACCCGGGTCAAAAAGCATCGGGAGCAAACAAGAGGGGATTTCACAGTGGGGTTTTGGGAGTCCCAGGAGCTGCTGGACACCCCCAAGTCTCAGCTTTGGCAATTCTTGTAGAGCTCATGGATAAAACACGGGTGGGCCGGGCCTGGGGGGGCTCGAGGTTATTGCTGCTGCGTAGGACGGGTCAGCTCCAGCCCCAGGGCTGGTCACTCCAAGGAATCACACTTTAAATAAACACAGAGGGAAAGGATTCCTCTCTCCCATCCCCCCCGGGGCACGCTGGCCTGTGGCCACTGGGTGGAAAGGCAGGGGAGCTTGGGAACACACCATCCTTTCATCCTAAGGTTCTCTCTGATCGGGATCTTGGCTTTCTGAGCAGCCCCAGGCCCAGCAACCTCCATCCCACGCTCCCCACACCAGAGGGAAAGGGCTGTAGGGAGCAGACACTGGCATGTTGGAGCCCCAGGGAGATGGGGAAGGGTGCCAAGGTCAGCACCCACCCCAGGAAAGGCAGCACAGGGTGAGAGAGAGACCAGGAGGGAAAAGGGAGAGGCTTAAGGGGTGATTTAAAAGTGACTGAGGGAAAGGAAACACAGAAATGAGCCCAAGAGGAGGCTCCAACCCTCCCATATGGCTGGAGGAGTCAGGGAGGTGGGAGAGGACAGGGAGGCACACGGGGAGGGGTCTGAGAGCCAGCAGGGTGACAGTGACTGGGCTTCCCAGCCAGAGACTGCAGGGAGTCCAGGAAAGCTTTCCTGCTGGCCACAGGCACTCCTGGCGCTTGAAATCCATCAGGCAGCAGGGTAATGAGCTGGTTTTCCGACTGGAAAAGCTCTTCTCCTCCCTCTGCAATCAGCAGGGATCTGCTCAACTGCACAAGAGCCTTCAGCCAGGCTGGTTTTTTAAGAACCCACCCGGCTCAGAGCCCTCCAAAACCAGCACCTGCAGGGCAGAGCCATGGCAGACACGGAGCCAGATGTGGAAGGGACACATCCAAACTGCCTTCCTGCCTGGCACTCAGGAACCACCTCACCCCCTGTAGCCCATCCTGCCCCACCCAGGGCCCAAAAGGGCCCTCAGCCCCCCAGCACCACTGCCTGCCTCCCACCAAACCCAGCCCTGCAGAGCTGTACCCGAGGTGGGACCTCCAAAGTGCACCCAAGGTGCTCAGCCACTCCTGATCCACCACCCAGGGAGAACACCCAGTGTCCCAGTTTGCTGCTGCACAGCCCAGCCAGAGGATGGGCATCTTCCAGTCCCTTCACCTCCTCTTTTCATCTCTGGTGGCCCCTCTAAGCTCAGGTGCTGCTCCCACAGAGGCCTCCAAACCCCACACTCAGCCCTCCTCCCCAAAAACACGTCCCTGCCGCCGCCTGGGAGACACAAAGGACAGGGATCAAAGGAAAACAAGTGGCTTGTGAGGAGTGCAAGGACAGATTTAGCTATTCAGAGCACAGGGAGAAGCAGGGAAGTGCTATTTTCTCTGGCACAAGCTAAAAGGGCCCGAGCAGCTGATTCCCAATGCTGCACCAGGCTCCTGAAGGGGTGCAGACTGCCATGAGCCATTCCCAAGCCAGCCCATCGACTTTCCTGCCTTTCCAGGCTCACCAGCAGGACCAGGGGAGCTGGCCCTGCCACAGAGCGTCCCTCAGGAGTGTCCCCACCTCAAAACCTTCCTGCCACTGCCAGGGAGGGAGTCAGGGAATGCTGGGGCACCCCATCCCCCCGGGAAGAACCCCACACCTCCACTTGGAATGTGTGCTACTGGAGAGATGTGCAACAGGGAAAACAACTCCTAACTGGAGACTCAGGGAACCCGAGGGAGCATCCGGTGAAATCTGCCAGGAGGATGAAAGCAGGTGATCAGAGAGAACCTCACAAGGTGGATCTGCTTGTGCTCCTGGAGGAGGCAAGGTTTGCCTGGTGGCTTTTCTTGGCACTGAAAGCAAGTGGTGCCCAACCCTTCCCTTTCCTGATCCCATTCCCACCTCCCCAGCTGCAGACAGGGAGAGAGCAGGAGCTTCCAGACCCATGGCACTGGGAGACACCATTGACAGAACAAAAACAGGAGGGAAAGAAGGCAGTTCCAGGAAACAAAGATGAGCTGTTACAATGGAGTGGGGTCACCACCTTCCCTGGAAAACGGCTCCCAGAGTCCCACGCCTCCGTCCCGCTGGATCAGTCACAGTTTCTTCCTTCGTGTGCTCAGGGATTGGGGGGTTCAGAGCTGCCATCACCGCAGGTGCAGGGTGAGAACAACGGTCACAATCACCCCCAGGAACAGGACAAAGGGCAGCCAGGTCTTCACAAACCCCCCTATGCTGCAGGAGGGAGAGAGGGGGAAGGTTTAGACGTGGGAAACCAGCAGAGACAAAAGGATGGGGGGATAACTGGAGCAATCAGAGGGAGACAGGTGCCCTTCTGACTCTGTCATCCACTGCTGGCACTGCCACACGTCCCATCACGCTGGAGATACAGTGTAAAAACTGGGACTAAGGCAGGCCCACAACAAATATACAACAAACAACAGGGTTGGTGTCTCCTCCCAGCTTAAATTAAGTCAGAGACCAACACACTTCATACCTGCACAGACAGGAATGGCGACAGACCACAAAAAATGAAACCTCATTAGCCACAGACATTGCTATTCTGAGTGCTGGTGGGTTTAACCAAGAGTGCAGGAGCTACACTGGCCCAAGAGCTGGTACAGAAGCTTTTCCAGAATAGGGAAGAACCCACAGAAGTGGAGCTTTACACAGGGCAGTCCCTGAAGAATCTCTTCTTCAGGCACAACGAGCTGAAATGGAGATTGAGTGGCCTTTCCTCGAGGAAAGCTCGGGCTTTCCCTCTCCACTCCAGCTGGAAGCTCCACAGCTGCTGGAAATCCAACTAGTTTTTATGTAAACAAGATTGAAGAGAGGGAAGAGAAACCAGTAATCCTTGGAGACAAGCCATCCTGTGACCTTATGTTCTGACCTAACCCAGCTAGAAGACAACACAGAGTGAGATTTGCTTTAGCTAGCATTTCCCAAATTCCAGGCGCTCCAAATTAGCAGCCAGAAACTGTATTTTGGGAGCAGCATCTAGTGCAAACCAGCAAACACTCCTGAAGCTAAGAACAGGCAGTGATGGTACCACCCACCAGCAACACACCCACGGGCTGGTGGAGGGGGGAGATGTTTCTCCCTTTTCCACAGGACAAATGGATGCTTTAGAGGGCTCAGGAGAATGAAAGAGCTGAATCCAGGCTGTCCCTTGGCTCACCTGACATATTTCCCATACAGGAGTGTGAAGAAGCAAAGTTTCACCATGTTCCAGGAGGTGCTGTTATCATATCTCATCAAGTTTAAGGCCAGAGCCACGTGGGAATGGCAGTTATCACAGCAAAGGTTGTGCTGGAACAGCAAAATAAAAAAGGGATTAGACATCCTGTTCCTGAGGCTGCCCAGTCCTGGTGCACCCTGCACACTGCTGGGGAGATAGAAAATCACAGAATCCCAGAACGGTTTGGGTTGGAAGGGACCTTAAAGATTATCGAGTTCCAACCCCTGCCATGGACAGGGACATTCTCCACTAGACCAGGCTGTTCCCAACCTGGCCTGGAACACTTCCAGGGATGGGGTATCCCCAGTATCTCTCCAAACTCTAGAGAGATATCCCCCCCAGACTGGAGCCGTACCATGCGGTGCTTGTACTCCTCCGAGGCATCGTGCACAGCCGTGTCCCAGGCGTTGGGACCAGTGGCATAGACTTTGTTGGGATCCAGCTTCCAGTACCTGGAAGGATGAGAACAGACCCCACTGCATCATTCTGCTGCTGCACCATCACCACTTCTTGCTCTTCTGAGATCACAGAATCTCCGGAGTCGGAAGAGACCCACGAGGATCGTCGACTCCAACCCCTGGCCCTGCACAGGCTTGGAGGACTTGGGGAAATCCACTGCCTCTGGAATCCACAGGGCCCAGCTCTTCAAACAAGCAAAGGGCAGCAGAAATGGCTGCTCAGCACCCTCAGCACCCCAGAGAGAGAAACCACAGACCTCGGGGGCACCGAACACCCTGAACCACTTTCACATCCCGTGGTACAGAACCTCCCGGCCACTCAGGACACAAACCTGACCTGACAGATCCACAAACCCCAGGCACCTCTTCTCCTCCCCTAAAATCATTAACAGGACGTCAGTGACGACAGTTCATTAGCACAGCCAGGCACTGTTTACTCAGAGCACTCATTAACATCACCTTAAAACACTTTAGCCTTTTTCATTTTTTATTTTTTGTTTTTTAAACAAAGGCTCCACACAGCTCTGGTTATTAATGCCATGACGTTGCTGTCACGCTTCTAAGAAGATTTAATTTAACGTGGTTTCCTGAAAAGCAGAGCCACAGTGGCCATCAACGTGAATTAGGGCAGCTGAACACTCAGGAAAAGCAATATCACAGCTCGTCTGTCCCCATGAATTAAAGGACACCAGCAGGTCAGTTGGTCAGTTTAATAAAAACAAACAGCACTTACTTCACTGGTTTCCCAAATGCCATGTTGTCTTCCTACAAAAAAATAAGAAAGAAGAGGAAAACTGTCTCAGGAGGATGTAACCCCGTGCAATATTCATGGCATGGATCGTGCTGGAAGGTCTCACAGCCCGGGATGGCTGAGTGATAAAACTGCCAGGCTGCCTCAGCAGTCCCCAGGCACCAATCCCGTGTGTGCCTGGTTCAGATTCATCCCAAATTAAAACTCACTTTACTTCCAAAACCCACTGGACCACCATCAGCTTTCAGGACTGACACATACAGTTAACACAACAGGTAAGAGCTGTGTTACTTCTGTTATTCAGAATTAGATTGCTGGAAGAGAATTTAGGTGCAAAACTCCTAATTTAGAGCCTGGAATACAGGATTTTTTCCCCCTTCTGCTCAGCAGAACAGGCATCTATCACATCCCCAGGTGAGCTCCACCGGAGCTGCCCACGGAGCAACAATCCATGACCTTTAAAAACACTAAAAGCTGCTGTTTTGCACAACTTTGGAGCTGCAAGAGGCGGGGATGGCTCAAAAGTCGCCGAGGAAGGCGAGGAGCAGAGGGAGCAGGGATTCTCCTCGTGCCCCTGGATCCAGGATCTACTTACGGAGACAAAGTACGGCCCCGCGAAGTCCCGGATGACTCCAGTGGAGGTGCAGATCCCCATGTGGCCAATGATCGGGAAGAGCCACCTACCAAGGCAACAAGGGGGGGTCCATCAGGTGGGATATTTGTCCCTGATCACACCTGAGTGCTGGGAAATGCTGCAGTGGGAATGGCTGGAGCGAGAATGGCTGGAGCAGCCACAGCCAACAGCACAACACAGGCTGTGGACAGGCACAGATAACCCGGGAGACACGGCTGGGAGGAGGAAAAGGGGAGCCAAAGCCAGGCAAAGGCTGGTAAAGACCAGGAAAATGAGGGAAAACGCACAGGGAATGCCCAAAACTCTGCTGGGAGCAAGTCTAGAGGAGAGATCCCCAGACAGGGAAGGGTGAGTCCCGGTCTCCCAGACAAACCCATTTGTGGAGACAAGGAAAAAAGATCAGATCCTGGAGAAACTGCCTCGGGATAAACCGGACTTTCCGGTCCACGGAAAATCAGGTCACCCTGCCCATCTCCCCACCATCTTTCCACAGCAACCTGGATTTAAGCTGTCTGGATAGAAAACACAGTTCCGGGGTTTAGGAAGATCATTCCCTCCTCTAAAGGATCCCATTGTTTCAGAGACCTTCTCCCTGATGGGTATTTACAGCCCCAGAGAACAGCAGACCTATATCCCAACCCCTTTTCCATCATTAGCACTTAGAATTAAATACTCCAGGCCACATTCCAGCCTTGTCCCACATTCTCCAGCATCCTCAGGTTTGGTGACCTCCCTCTCACTCCTCTCGCCCCTGAGGGACTGAGTGCAGGGACTGATATTCCAGAAGAGACCACAGCAACGGATTCACAAGCCATGGTTTCACCAGAGATCCCAAAAAATCCACCAGAGATCCCAAAATGAAGTGGGACTGAGGCATTTGGAGGGAAGACAAGCCACCAGGAAGGGGTGAGGTTATAAACAGCACATAGTTTTTTGGATAGCTGTGGATAACAGCTGTAGATAACAACCCTGTGACGTGGGGAAAGGACTCTGGAAGTCCAAAATGTGGCTGGATTCAACACTGCCACCTTCCCAGGTACGGACACTTCCTCTTTGTAACACTCCTCTCAGCAAAATGCTTTGATTATCCTTTCCATGAAGAAATTTTCCCTAATATCCAACCTAAACTTCCCCTGGCACAGCTTGAGGCCATCTCCTCTCATCCTGTCCCTTGTTCCCTGGGAGCAGAGCCTGACTCCCCCCTGGCTCCCCATCCTGTCAGGGATTTGCAGAGGGATAAGGGCTCCCCTGAGCCTCCTTTTCTCCAGGATGAGCCCCCACAGCTCCCCCTTATCAGACTCGTGCTCCAGATGCCACAATCCACCAGGGAATGCTCCCACAAACACGAGTGCCCAGTGGCTCTGGCAGCCGGGTAACTCTCTCCTTGGGCCCCAGAAGGGGTTAAGGAGGTCAAAAAGCTTTGGAAAATCCTCCAGGAAAAGACTGAGGCGAGAAATTTAAGTAGTCAGAAAAGGAAAGAGATGAATGGGACAGCAAGAGGGAAGGTGGAGCTTCTCCTGGGTGAGGAGAGCTCCCGACCATTCCCGATCCTGGCACACACACCACACCACGTCTTCTACCTGACTTTGAGCTCTGGCTCAGTAAACATCACCTGATGGGAACCGGAGGGGAAGAGGAAAGCAGGAAAACAAGCCTTGGTGTGCCCAGACAACCCCCACAGCCACATCCACAGCTTTTCACGTTCCCACGACCAGAGGAAAACTTAGAAGTTCTCCCTGGAGCCTGCTCACACTTGGCTGGAGAGCCTGGGAAGGCAAACCCAGCCCTAACTCATCAAAAGCAAAGCACCCGAGACTCTCCTCGGGGGCACGGGGTGGTCTCAGATCCCCGCGGGCAACCCTTTGCTCCAAAAAAAGCCTTCCCACGTTCCCCCGGATCCCACTCCTGCAGGGACAAGCCCGCTCACCACAGAGCCTTCCCTACGCACGCCCTGGCTGCGGGGAGGGGGAAAACAAGGAGCCCTTCCCAGGGACAGGGGCCCGAGGCTGTCGAGAATCCCGGGAGGGGCGAGGTGGGACAGAAAAGGGCGAGGGAAGGCGAGGGGGGACCCGGGAAGGGACATGGAGGGATCCGAGAGAGGGGGAAACCCAGGAGAGGGGAGGGGGGGGCCAGACGGGCGAGGGGGTCCCGAGAGAAGCGAAGTGGGGAACCCGGGAAGGGCGAAAGGCCCCAGGAGACATGGATGGGGGATCCAGGGAAAGGCGACGGGGGAGC
>VYXB01010310.1:113670-141166 GCA_013397135.1 Pachyramphus minor | reverse complement strand
CAGACGCAGCTCAGCCACCCACCCCAACTGCATGGCCCTGAGCCACCTCACCCCTCAGCTCTGACCTTCGGGTCTTTTCTCTTCCCTTGTCACTTGGAAGCTGCATTTCCTCCTCTCTCTCTCCCTCTCCAACTGACACAGCTGGTCCACAGGGCAACTTTCATGTTTAAAGGAAAAGCCACCAGTTTCTCAGACGCAGCTCAGCCACCCACCCCAACTGCATGGCCCTGAGCCACCTCACCCCTCAGCTCTGACCTTCGGGTCTTTTCTCTTCCCTTGTCACTTGGAAGCTGCATTTCCTCCTCTCTCTCTCCCTCTCCAACTGACACAGCTGGTCCACAGGGCAACTTTCATGTTTAAAGGAAAAGCCACCAGTTTCTCAGACGCAGCTCAGCCACCCACCCCAACTGCATGGCCCTGAGCCACCTCACCCCTCAGCTCTGACCTTCGGGTCTTTTCTCTTCCCTTGTCACTTGGAAGCTGCATTTCCTCCTCTCTCTCTCCCTCTCCAACTGACACAGCTGGTCCACAGGGCAACTTTCATGTTTAAAGGAAAAGCCACCAGTTTCTCAGACGCAGCTCAGCCACCCACCCCAACTGCATGGCCCTGAGCCACCTCACCCCTCAGCTCTGACCTTCGGGTCTTTTCTCTTCCCTTGTCACTTGGAAGCTGCATTTCCTCCTCTCTCTCTCCCTCTCCAACTGACACAGCTGGTCCACAGGGCAACTTTCATGTTTAAAGGAAAAGCCACCAGTTTCTCAGGGACAAGTGGAAGCACTCACAGAGCCAAGTGCTGCTCACGATGATTTCTCAGCTATGAAATCCAGGACAAGACCCACCTCCTCTGTGTGCCAGCCCCAGAGAAGGTTCCCCATCAGTCTCATCTCCTGCAGCAGCAAGGCCTGAACAAACTCCAAGGACTGAACTCCTCCCTGCACCCACAGCAGGCAGATTCCCGACATCCTGCTCCCATTTTGCTCAGAGACAGGAGCCATCTTGAGCCCTTTGCACATTTGTTCCTGGCACTGCAACAGTTCCATCAGAGAAAAGTGAATTTGTCAGGCTGTGACTGTTCCTCCCCCCCACATCCCAGACTATATCACTCCTCTCCCTCCTCAACCCAATCCCGTCACCAAAATTACAAATCAAACTCATTTTCTGGGTCCTTCTACCCATTTCCACCCACAATTCAACCACTCAGCTTCCAACCACTCACTCCAAGAGCTGACCCAATTAGCTGATTGCCAATTCCAGCTATGGATGCTCATTGCTTTGTTAGAGCAGAGCTGCCTTTTCAAGCAATAATTTATATCAGACAGGATTTGAAATGAAGAGGCCTCAAAAGGCCTTTAGCTGAAAGGTGTCCAACGGGAATTTTTTTAAGAGTTCAAATGGATTCTGAAAATAGCAGACTGGTTTTCCAACTCCTCCTTAAGGGCTGCAGCTTGGAGGGCAGAGAAGTATTTGGGAGGTTTTGCAGCAGGAGCCCAGAGGAGAAAGTGAGTCTGTGAGATCCTTTGGCAAAGGATCACCTCTGGGTCTAAATGGTGTCGGGCCCTTGCTCCCCTGACAGACAGAGTTCCCAAACCTGGATAAACTAACTCAGCACTAACTCAGTGGCCACCACAGCTTATAAACCACATTTTGGGCTCCCTAGCCCCCTTCCCACTCGGGTTTTTGAAGTCTCTGTTCTCCACCAAGCACAGACAACAGCCAGCCCCAACCAGGCCACCCTCCACCCACCCACAGAGGAGGAAGGTAGAACAAAGCCAGAACAATCCCCCAAACAAAATGACACCAAGAAAGGACTAGAACAAAGAATTGTTTAATCACTTAACCCTTTCTCTTCCAGGGACCAGAGAAACAAGTTTTCTGCTCCTACTAACGAGGGCAGTAAGGCTCGTGTGTTACCTCTACAACTGCAGGGGCAAAGTTTACGAGATGATCATCTTTAGTACTCGAGAAAAGCGAGAAGCAATGGTCACTGCAACACTAAGAGAATCCTAGAGTCTCCTAACGGAGAGCCCATTGCTAGAATACAAAAATAAAGGAGGCATCCCTGCATATCCCAGGCTAGAAAGAGTTAACCAGAAAGAGCAGGAAGAAGCTTTCCCAAAGAGGGGGTTGAAGTAAACAGCAGAGGTCAATAAAGCAACATCTTCTCCCGACTTCCCCAGCATGTTTTTTTTCCCTTCACCAATAAATACAAATTCCTCATTAACAAGTGACAAGCAGGTAATCTGCCCACAACAAGGGGAAAAGGGGCTGGAGGCAGAAAGATTTTTCACTCCTATTATTATTATTATTATCTTTTTGTTTGTTTTAACCAAAGCAGCCATTAAAAACAGCAACCCACTGCAGAGGCAGGGAATCTGGTTGCTTTCACACTGCAACTGGCAGGTAAAAGAGCTGCACTGTCTCACAAGGGTAAAAAAAAAAAAACCAAAAAATAGCTGCCACAGCAAAAGGTGAATGGGGAGGGAGAGGTTTGTTCTCTTCAGAGCTTTCCATCTCAGTCTCTCAGTTTAAAAATCAAAGTCTGCAGACGTTGTCTACTGAAAGCTGAAAAAAAAGTTTGAGTGGGAGGAGAAGAGGGGGTGGGGGGGGAAGGATGCGTCTAGTAGGAAGCCTTAAGCAAAAAAAAGAAAAGGGCAGAGCGTGTCAGAAAGCCACCCAAGTGAGGAGAATTTTCTGCTGCCTCTGGGTCTTGAAGAGCAGGTACACCCAGGGTGGGGGAACCTAAACCCCAGCAAACAGGTGAACTGAACAGTTGTGGGTTCTGTGTGAAAACAAGCAAAGCTGCCCTCAGGAGCAGAGTGACCTGTCCCAGGTGAGCTCTGCCTCGGTGGGAGAAGGTGGAGGGACTCTGCCATCCCAGAGCACGAGGGGAGGAGGTTGTTTCAAGGGGCTCCCACAAAACCGGAGTGGGCTCGGCTTCACTCCAAGACAGAGCAGGTGACATCTGTCTGAGGGGCAGGGATGAGATCCCAGTTCTCTCTCCCTGCAGGGAACAGTGTCCTTGGAGAGACGCTGCCAGACTCCATGACCTCTCTCCCTCCTCATCTCACAGACTGTTCTGGAAGGGAGAGGCAGCCCTTGCTCAGCCAGCACTGCGCAGCCTCGCTCAGCAACGCCTGGCAGCCAGAAACAGCCAGAGGAGGAAAAGGAGGCCTCTCATCTTTCCACAGCAGCAACAGGAAGACCAGGGATTGCACCACATGGAAGAACAGCACACACACATGCGCACACACTCCCAGACACACACCTCACACCCCTGGGACCAAGGCTGGCATGTTCAGACCTTCAGCAGGAAGAGCTACGAGACAGCGCAGAGCGGTTCAGATCTCCAGGGGCTCTTTGGTCTTAGTTGATAGTCCTAGAAAAAAACAACCTCTGCGGGTTCGGTTGTAGCACAGCTGTGTAAGATCTGTTGGGTATTTAGTGTTTGGCAACTGCAAGAGGGAAAAACAGGGCTGTGTGCTACATGAGAGGGGAAGGAATGGAAGTACCAGTGCTGCATTTCTTGGTGTGCTCCTGGCTCTGCAGCCAGTCACGGTGTGGAGAGCGGGAAGAGGAAGGAGGGTTCCTGAGAGGATCACGAATCCATCCAATGTCACACCAACAACGAGGCAGAGAAGGCCCACACAGGCCCAGAGAGAGCAGCTGGCTGCCCAGAAATGCTGCTTCTAACAGCTCAGAACTGTGGTTGTAACACACACGGTGACAACGTTCTCAGCTCCCACACAGGTGACATGGAGAGGAGAAGGTGAACACACGTTGGGTGACAGAGAGAGAGGCTGTGACCTGCCCCTTTCCTCAGCAGCTTCAGCTACACCAGTCCTAAGCCTCTGACCCAACCTGTCCCCATTGCTGTCACCTCCCTCCATGGGTTCATGGACCACAGGAGAAAGTACCAGAACCGGGCAAGCACATCCTGCCCCGCTGAGTTGCACATACCCAGTGCCTTCAACAATCCTTCAGCTAAGACAGGGGGACAAGACAGGCAATCTCCAGCCCTCAATACAGCACAGCCACATCTGGTGACAACATGTCTGAGATGGAAGCCAGAAGAAAGATGTTATGGGATAAAACAGGTGTTTCATGGCCAACAACCCTAAACTGGGGGCCTCTAGACAGGCTGGTAGCACAGAGTCAAGCTTTCAGAATCACTGCAGTAAATTCATTCCATAACCCCTGCCCTAGGTTTGTATTTTATTCAGGAATTTAACATCCCCTCTGCAATGCAGGCAACATCACCCTGTACCAGATCATACAGCAGCTCTGGAAAAATAATCACCAGTTACACTGCTTACAGACAACTCAAAGACCCCTGTTGGGACTAAATTCCACTAAAGGCAAACCCCGGACTGCACTGCCATGCTGTGGAGGAGGAGGAGGAGGAGGTGATGGTTTACAGAGACGGCCACTCCTGCCCCTGCCAGCTTGTCCTACTCTGTGCATAGTGCGAAACAGTGCAGTCATTCATCAGAGAGAGTCCAGGACCAAGGAAACTAGGTTCCCTTTCAGCCAAACAATTAGAGGAAGGAGAGGCAGTTCTATTTTAGCTGGGCCGGCACTGGACTTGCCCCTCTGAGCTGTCTTCATCATCTGAGCCTCCAGCCCCACCACTGGTCAGTCCTGTGATCCGGTACCCCATGTTGAGCAACATCACCTCCAGAGGGTCCGCGTTCATCCGCCTCTGGTTGGCCTGGGAAGCACCTTCCATGTCCACCACCACGCGGCCATTGAGGGTTTCACTCTGCAAGGCACGAAGGGAGAGAACTCAGGGGCTGTTACTGCTGCTCTAACTAGAGATGCCAACAGCAGGAAAGACCACGTTCCACCTCCTGACAAGAGGAGTCTTTGACTGCAGCTCTTACCTCTGGCCTGGGGTTCCACAGCCGCACGACCGGGTCGATGCCGCTGGTAGCCAGGAAGCAGTAGCTGGGATGAGGCTGGAGACAGTTCACAATGGACTCGTCTCCCTGCAGCACTCGGACCAGGTTGGTGGTTTCCTTCTCCCAGATGAAGAAGGAGCCATCATCCGACCCGCTGACTATGTACTGTGCATTGCTAGGGCGAGAGGAGCACAGGCTGCAGGTCACTGCTCAGAGCCAGTCTCCAGCAGACATGAGAATCTCCTGTAATTCACAGGCTGACACCCCTCACACTTACAGATCCACATAAAGCTCCTGTGCTGGTCCCTCTATCTCCAGGAGTCCTGTTTTCAATCCCAAACAGATTTCTGAAACACTAGCCCAACCAGGTCCCTCTGTGGATCTGCTACTGGTGCAGTCACACGGGAGGAGGGCTCCTGTCATCTCTTTTAACCCTCCAAACCAGTGTCTGTGTCATTTTATAAACACTTGAGGCTTTATCTGATGGAAGAGAGCATCCTGCTGCTGCCCACACCCCTGTCCTCCACCGCTGCCACACTCTGCCAACATACCTGCCAAAGAAATTGGCCTCTTTGATGTCTGTAGTGGTGTTACAGTGGCCACAGTACCGGAATTTGTAGTCGTAGCTGCGCTCCCTCAGCACCATCTCGTCCTCAGAGATGGAATCCTTGCGGCCTGTGGCTCGGAGCCGGATGGGGCCTCCCCCTTTCTTGTCTTCAGCTGGAAGGACAACAGATTTTTCCCTCAGCACCATTAGGGGAAGAACATGTTCTAAGCAAACAGCACTCCAAGAGACCCCAACAGCTTTAGGGAAGAGTTAAGGACAATTCCAGCAGGGAGCAGGGCTTAGAGCACCAGCTTCCTTCCAGATTATCTCCTGGCTACATCAGACTCCTTTTATCACACTCTCACTCAAGAGCAAACCAGGACCAGGCGCAAGGAAAGAACAGGCTCAGGCCGGTTTTTGTGCACAGTAACAATCAATCTCTCTCAGAAGTTGGAGCTTTACTTCTGAGGGGCAGTTTAAGGAAGAAAATCCTTGTCTGATCATTAGATTTCTGTGTAACCTTGAAGGAGCACACGGAGCAGTGGCACTCACCATTATCACTCTTGGAGAAAAGGGCTGCATTGATGTCCCTGTCCAATGCATCGCAGGCACTGCTGTGTGCTTGTTCTGGAAACTTCCCTTTAAAGTCATCCAGACACTCCAGTGCTTCTGCCACATATTTGAGTTCAAAGAGACAGCGGGCGAGGCGGAAATGGGCCTTCAGGTGACATGGATTTAGGGATATGGCCTTCAAGCAGTCTCTCAGAGCATCGTAATGGTCCCCGTCCCTGAGGAGAAGGGAGCAGTGGATCACACAGCCCAAGCAGCAACACAGCAAACATTTTCCACTGCTGTTTCCCAGCCCTCATTTCAACTCCACAGCTTGCTGTTTCCAGCTCTTTCCATGCAGCAGGCACCCCACAAAGCTCACTAACAGCATTTGCTGTGTCTTGGGGGCACCACCTGACCCAGCCCAGCTTCCCCTACGCCCACAGGCAGCGCTGGGATGTGACCACACAGGGATGCCCTGCGAGCCCTGACCTGCCATTTTAAATCCGGGAGAGCTGAGCTCCCTGCTGTAACACATTTCGGGAAGTCCTTTGAAGATGGAGGATGCAGCAGCCCTCTGGCCAGGCAGCACAGGCCTCCCGTGCCAGGCAAACAGGCTCCTCACACGGCAGCTCACTCGTGCCCCTGTGTGGACACACAGCACAGCTCCTGCCCACGGACACTCAGAGCCCTCAGCCAGGAACTGCAGAGCCACCCACCACACCTCAGAGCCCTGATGGACAAATAGCTCAAGCAGGAGTCTTTTTTTCACCTTTACAGGAAAAACCTTCGAGTTTTAGAAAGGAGTGTTACAGCAGACTGGTGTGGTAATGGATATTGATATCCTGTTTACAGCACTGTGCTTGATTTCCCTGAGCTCTGGCTGTGGGAATAACAGTGTCCCTGCTTGTGCTCTGGGAGCAGGAGGGATTTGTTGAGCCTTGTGTGGTGCTCAGCTCAGTCTGACAGGGCTGACACACCTGGTGTACCAGCATCGAGCCTGAACTGCTCAGAGGCACCACAGGCTGTCCTGAGAGAGTGCCAAGGCTCCATCTGATGGTTATAATAATAATAATAATGGTGTTTCACCCCTGTAACCTGTAACTTCCTTGGAAGTGTTCAAGGCCAGGTTGGATGGAGTTTGGGACAACCTGGGCTAGTGGAAGGGGTCCCTGCCCATGGCAGGGGGTGGAAATGGATGATCTTTAAGGTTCCTTCCCACCCAAACCATTCCAGGAGTCCACGATTCTCTGGACTGTCTGAAAGAGTCCCAAGGGCAAGATGATGAACTGCCCTGTGCCTTCCACGGGGTAACAATTTTAGATCATATGGAGCCTTTGTCACAGAATCCCAGAATCCCAAAATGACTCATGTTGGAAGGGGTCACTGGAGGTCATCTAGCACTGTCTGTGTTAATTCAGGAAGGTGGACACAGCAACAGGCCACTTGCAATCAGAGGAAGAGGGGATGCAAGTTATCTGTTAGGGTGACAGACTGGTGTGTCAGATTTTCAGACCTGACTGGGTTATGAGCTGCTTTACCACTCTCAAACATCCTTCAGCCTCAACTTCCCAGTGTCAGCCCAACAGACTGGTGTGAAAATGTACACAGTGGGATGGAAAGCATCTGACTTCTCTCTTTGTTACAGCTTTGACTCAGCCTGTGCAAAACTGGAAATCAGCTCAGTACTGTCAACATGGACTGCTACAAGCAATCCAGAGGGTGATGCAGTTGGCTTTTAGGAGCAAAATATCAAAGAACAGCCTTGAAGTGCTGCAGAGTATGAGCAGCATCTTAAGGGAGATGAGCAAGGGGAGGTTAGGAAATTACAGACCTTCCTTTCTTTCTTGATCTCTCTGTTATTCAGAGAACAAGGCTAAAGCAGGACCTGCAGGGTTCTGAGGGTGGCCTATACCTGTTCTGCTCCAAACATCAAGAACACCTCAGAGACACACTGTGGTTCAGTGTGGGTCACTGCCTGCCTCTGCCTCCTGCTCAGTGACATCTCAGCCACCTTCTCCATACACCAGAAGCTGTTTCTAGCACAAAAGTGCCCCTTTCCTGCACCTGGAAGAGATCAGCTCAGTACTTTTTAAGTTCTACCCATTGCATGCCACAGAAACCCATTGTGTGTGTGTTTTTCACATCTTCCTGCTACCCAAAACTGTGGCAAGGCAGTAGCTGACACACTGAAAGGTTCAGATCTGCCAACACCCTTCGGGAAAAACGATTCCTATACGAGAAATGTCATTCATGAGATCAGCACTCAGCTTCTGTCCTCCATTCCTTAATCCCAACCTATTGTTCCTCTCCCTCTGAACACTGAGGTCTTTTTGAGGCAGCTCCCAAATCTCTGCTATGGCAAAACAGCCAGTAGGCCAGTTACCAGAGTCACAACAACTGCTGGCTCCTCTTTGCCTTGGCAAGAGGAGAGGAGAATTCATACTGGGGATTTCAGCAGGGAGGGGAGAAGGATATCCTCACAAAGCAAATGGAGATGAAGGACCACAGCTATTTTAAATATGTTAATGGCAAGTCATGCTACTCAGTCTTACTCTGCTCAAGGGGACAGACCCCAAAATAACTCAGCTGTATCTTGCAGATGCAGCTCTGGCCACTGGTCAGAGCAGATGATACCTACTGCAGAGGCTGACAGGGTGTTTTGCAACCACCAGGACAGAATCCCCTCCAGACTCCAAGGTACCAATTGCCAGCTCCCCAGATCCCTCTGAGAGGTTTCCAGTCAAAAGGAGTGTGGGTTAAGTGGGGTAACCACCAGGTCTGAGTATCTGCAGTATGAGGTACTTGGATAAAGCAGCAAACAAAGCCACCCCAGGAAGCCCTAAACCAACCTTCTATCATGAGATGTTACAAAGCACAGTCACCATTACCTCATCTGTTGACAGCAGACTAAGAGCCCTACTCTAATGCAGATCAGAACCACTCAGAGAAATGCAAACACCCCTGGAGTCACCCATAATGCTGGGACTCAGAAGTGGATTTGGGGTTTCTTTTTAAAGAGGGAAGGATCAAAACTTTACTCAGCCTGTCAGCAGGTGAGATGATGAGCTTTATCAGCTGGGTCTGACCATATTTTCTCCAACACACACTGCTGTGCCAGAGGTGCCCACTTATGACTCAGTCCAATAACCCCAACCCCACAGGAAAACCAGGAACTTCACCAAGATATCCATGGTCCTTGGAAGCCAGGCACCTGTGGCACTGAACCCTGACACTCTGGCTCCTTACCACTTGCGCTTCATGTAGGCAGCAGCTCTGTTCCCATAGAGCATGGCATTGTTGGGGGCTTTCTGCACTGCTTTGCTGTAGAGTTGGATGGCCTGAGTCCACAGCTGGCAGGCAAAGGCCTCGTTGGCTTGCTGCTTGATCCTCTCCAGGTAAGGAGGTAACTCCACCTGGGGGCTGAAGGGAAAGAAGGGAGGAGCACAGGTAAGTTGGACATCCTTCACTCCAGGTAAATGTTTGTGGTGTTTAGTTCAAGCTTAGCAAGTCCCCGCAAGCATTTGCTCACACCAAAGGATTTGGGAAGAGGCAGCAGAGACCCTGGACCTGAATAATCTGAATTTAGGAGGAAGGTTTCTTTTTGACTACAGAATCACAGAATGATTTGGGGTAGGAGGGACCAACTCCCTGCCATGGGCAGGGACACCTTCCACCAGCCCAGGTTGCTCCAAGCCCCATCCAAACTGGCCTGGGACACTTCCAGGGATGGGGCAGCCACAGCTTCTCTGGGCAACCTGTGCCAGGGCCTCCCCACCCTCACAGGGAAGAATTTCTTCCTAATATCCAATCTAAACCTGCCCTCTGTCAGTCTGACTGCACCAATTTGACCATCATTTGACTGTTTCCATTGTTTCTTCATACACAGAGACATTCCAAATTGAGCAGCAGGTATTTTGAACACCCCACTTCACCAATACATCTTTGTTTCGACTGCATAAACAACATTTCCTGTCCCCTTTCAGCAATGCATAACAAAGCAAATCCAGAAGCATCCGAGTTCACCAGGCCCATGCTCAGCAACCCAAAATTCCAGCCCCATTCCCGCTGCTGCGGTGGAGGGGCCATCTAGAGGAAACGAGCTGAAACATTCCACAAAGTGACTTTGGTGGAACCCAGACTACCCATATATGGTATTAAATAAGTGTCTTGGCTTTGAACTGTGCCTCAGGAAAAACAGCCACCAAGATGTGCTGCTGCTGCTTCACCCCAACTGCATATTGGTCTTAAGGAATGAAAGGAGCAGGAATAACAAGAGGAGGTTCTCCATCCATTCCCAGCTCACATGCAGACTGCAGGAGTAGTGACTCCAGTGCCACTGTCATGAGGAGATTTTGGCTGCTTCCTTCAATTTGCAGAAGGCAGGTGCCCAAAAAATGGCCAAGGGAAGCAAGGCTCTTTCACCTGGCAGCCTCTCCCATTCCCAACACACAGTTCCTGCAAGTCAGGAAGAAACAACCACCCAGGACGCTTTGCTTCCACGCCTGAAAAGTCATTTCTTAGTTTTGTCCACCTTAATTCACCTTAAGAGAGGAAAAATCCTCATGGATAAATTCTCCCTGATGCTCTTGTTCCTGGCCCAGATGCCAACACAGCTCCTGGGACTGAGGCCACTGCACAACCAAGTCGAACACACCAAGTGGATTTGTACTTCACACTTTTTTGGCAGTACCTCACCCTGGCAAGAGGAAGAGGACAAGCAGAGAGCCCCAGGACTCCTGTGGAGGTGCAGCTGTGCCCTTACCTCACGTGTGCTCTCCCCTCGGACAGGCGGAAGCCGTTGCTGTGGAGGTGGATGCCGTTCGACACTCCGTTGGTAGAGGTTTTTCCATTCTGCACTTCTGAAGGTTAGAAAAATAAATATCTAGCTATAAAACCATGCTAAGCATCAGTGTGGATTATACAAACTCATATGTGCAGCTTCAAGGTTTATTGTACAGCAGAGCCAAGCCAATGCCACTCCACATCACTTCTGGGGTATCACATGTCCCCCCTCCTCCAGCCACCCAGATCTGATTTGCCTTCTTCTGTTTAGTACCAAATCTCTGCAGTGTCCTTTGCAATGGTAGCCTTGAACAGAAAACCAGATACACACACCTAAGTACTCACACACACAGAGGGCAGCTTGAAGGGACCTGCCTTTGACTGAGTCTAGGCCACAGCTGGAGAATCACAGAATGGTTTGTGTTGGAAGGGATTTTAAAGATAATCCAGTTCCACCTCTCTGCTGTGGGCAGGGACACCTTCCACTAGCTCAGGTGGAAGATTCCACCAGCTCCAACCTGGCCTTGGACACTTCCAGGGATGGGGCAGCCACAGCTTCTCTGGGCAATCTCTACCTCCACATACTCACAGCCAAGAATTTCTTCCCAATATCCATCTATCCCTGCTCTCCTTCATTTTAAGGCCATTCCCCATTGTCCTGTCACTACATGCCTTTGTGAAAAATCCCAAAGCTGCACAAGTATTTAGCGACATTAGTAAAACTCTGTATTTCAGACAAAGGAACTAAGCTGTTGAATACTTAATAGAACAAGGAGGATGAGTAGAAGCACTGAAGGAATCCAGTAGATGAATTCCAGAAGCTTTCTTTTTTCTTTCTTTCTTCCTTTCTTTTCTTACCCTACTGCTCAAGGAGCTGCTACAGGCTGAACCAATCCTCTGCAAGTCATGCAGCCACATCAGCTGCCATTTCACCAGAAAATACTCAGCTTAAACTTGACAAACTGCACTTATGCTGCAGCTGGGAGTGCTCCTGCAGCCACTTCAGACTGGGGAGCTGGGGACACCATCCAACCAGCCTGCTGGGCTGCTCAGAGATCTCAGCATGCAGGGACATGCAGGAACAGGACTTTGTCCTGGTAACACCTTTTCCCAGCCTCTCCCTGAACTTCCTGTGCCCAGCAGGTGCAGCTGCACCTCTGTGCTACCAGGAGGCGATTTTTAGATTAAGGTCTAAGGTGAGGACACAGGTCACACAGGGAAGGGGTGAGCAGGGAACACTCCCTGCCAAGAGTCAGGAGTATCAGTGCAGCCATTCACTGCCTGCTGCCTGTGGTACCTGTGTACAAGGCCAGGAATAAAAGGGCTTTTGGACAGGCTTCCTGGTCAAATAAATGACTTTTTGCTTGTAAGGAGGGCTATTAATGCCAGGCCAGGTTGTTAGACTAGGGAAGAACTGCCCTGCAGGAATGGCCCAGCAACAGCTTCATTTTCCTGCTGCACCCTGAAAGTGAGTCTTGTAGTACATGACTTCACTCTGCCTTCCACTCCCTTTAGTGACAGCATCACACTTACCCCCTGAAGTGTGGCACTTCTTCGGGAGGAGAAAAGTGTATGGTCGCTGTTTGTATGTCAGATCAAACAAATAGACCTAAGGAAAGGGGAAAAAAGAGAATGAGACAAAAAAAACCCAAAACAAATCAGCAAAATATAGATGCTCAAGTCATCAAAATAAAACAGCGCCAGATGGGTGCATGGTTTCGTGTTTGTGTTTGCTGTTTCCAATTTTCTAACTGTGAATCTTGTTTATAGATGGGGATGGCAGCAGTACCAGTGGTGAGCTCCATTCCAGCACTGGGTTCAGAAGGGATAATGCTGAGAAACAGGAGCCTGGTCTTGTTCCAGAGCTAAGACAGCCCTCCCCACACCTACAGAACTTAAAAGATGGTCTGACCACTGATCAACCTGCTCAGAAAGCTTCAACTCCAGTTGAAGTTTAATTAACACAGTGATCATGAAGGAAACAAACATTTATTGACAGAAAAGAGGTGGTACACTGAACTGAGGGAAGAATCTCTCCAAGATGAAACCTGAGAAACTGAGAAGGATATATTAAGATTCACGATTTCTGTAAGATTTCCTGAGAAACTCCAAAAGCAGCCCTGTGAAATTCTATTTTACAGCTGTACTGGGACAGGAACGGACAGCCCAGATCAGACCTACACTTCACCTTCTCAGCACCTTCTCTTAAAGAGAATGAGAGCATGTGTGAGAAAGACCTGCAGAGGACAACCACAGTGCAACCTGCCCACTAGCAAAGTTCCTGCTTAATCCACACTGATTAATGCTGTCAGGAGGATTTTCTCATTTCATTGATAGGCTTTAGAGAAGATCCATGAATATCACCCAGAGCTTAAAATTAAAGCAATCAATATTCCAGGTGAAGGCCTTTACTTCTCCAAAGTCCTTTAGTCACTCCATTCTATTACAGAAGCAGTTTGATGTTTCAAGAATGAGTTATGCAATCTTTTCTAGGTCAGCAAAGGTCAGCTCCAGAACCTGTTTAGTTTTTTTCCTCTTCCAGAGAATGAACTGTGAATTGGAAACCCAGAACAGAGCATGGTTCAAGTTTGATCAGTGACAGCATAACAAATAAATCCCTAATCCCAAGCACTTAGTCTGAATTAATCAGAAAGCAGTTTAAAATCAATCAGATTACCCACAGAGAAGTTGCTGTACCTGTTTTCAAGAGCACACAACAATGTGGAGTGACCCAACAACCGCAACTGAAGCTTTCTGCCAAACTTCAGCTGTCTCCTTACCTGCTCCCCTCCCAT
This sequence comes from Pachyramphus minor, assembly GCA_013397135.1. Lineage (NCBI taxonomy): Eukaryota > Metazoa > Chordata > Aves > Passeriformes > Tyrannidae > Pachyramphus > Pachyramphus minor. The sequence goes on along the minus strand of VYXB01010310.1, from coordinate 127,591 downwards.
GTTGACCAAGAGCTCAGTGCCATCAGGACTGAAGGTGACATATGTGGCCACCAGAACCCTCAGCCTGTTGTTGTAGTCTGGAAGCTTCACGGGAAGGTGCCCTGTGGAGAGGAGAAGTCCATAATTATTGGCTTAACCAGTAAGTGCTGTCTTTGTCCTGCCCCAACTGTTCCCTTTTACGAGGGCAGAGCCACGGAGCACCTGTTTCCTGCTGTTTATTTTGAGCCTGTTCAGCCACCAAAACATGCAGGGGCTTTTTCTCAGCTTCTAAGTATCAATGCCCCATCCCTGGAAGAGTCCAAGGCTTTGGGCAACCTCGTTCAGTGGAAGGTGTCCCTGCCCACAGGAAGGGGTAGAATGAGATGGGCTTTAAGGTCCCTTCCAACCCAAATCATTCAGTGATTTTAATTCTGCAAGGCCACCTCCACAAGAAGACAAGGATTGTAACTGCCTTGTTAACAAGGAGCCTGCAGAACCCAGCAAATCTCAGTTTTAGGGATTCACCAGGATTTGGCTTTTGTGATTTGTGCCATCTGCAAATACCTCCATCTTCAACCCTCTAATCAGGTTTCCTTAATAAAGCCCTCAGCACAACCAAACCAAAGCTCCTAAATATTCAGCTCACACACAGGTTCTGTTGCTCAGACAGCAGATGTGTTGCATGACCAATTCAGGGGACCTGAGGAATCCTCCAGTGGGACTCATCAGAAGCAGGACTGTCAGAACTGGTCTGCTGAATGTGCTGGTCTGAGGTATTGAAAAAAAACCAAACATTTTTGAGGAAAAAGATAGTAAATAACAAGCACTGGAGAAGAATGTCAGGTAGATTGCTCAGACACTGCATCACTGATTCTTCATCTGCAGGATGAGGACAAGTCATTTCTCCCCTGTGCCAAAAAGATTTTGAACAGCAGCTTTGCTGGGACCAGTTCCAGGGAAAGCATAGAGAGCCCAGGTTATTCAATCCTTGACATTCCAGTAAAAGTGACAAAAAGACATTTATGCTGGACTAGAAGCACCAAGGCCAGCTCACCACCCCACAGCACTGCCAGATCAGGGAACTGAGCAAGAATCCACAGCACAAAAGTGAATTAAACTGCAATTCCACAGAGCATCCCATGGAAGAACTCCTCCTAGCAGTGGTTTCTTGTGTGAGGAGTAGAACTCTGCTTCTTCAGGCATTAAAGTCCCACCAGTCTCCCCACTGTCACCCCAGTACAGGTGTCCATACCTGCCACATAGTACTGTGCCGCCCCGTCTGGGAGGGGCTTCTGTCGGTCACAGAACGTGTGTACTCCAGCTGAAGGGCTCTGCTTCATGCTTTTCCTATCCAGAAGGAAGAACAGCCTTATTATAATCGTAGTATTCAGCTGCTGGAAGCCTGATCCAAGCTAACACTTCATGTCCACCCATGAGGACAAGGCCCACCCAGCTGAGAGGTCACCAGCCTCACACCACCCCGGTGTATTCAGAAATCAAAGAGGCTTTGGGTGATAGAAAAAAACGAGTAAAGCTTCACATGTGATGGATCCCTGCAAGTCCCTCTTCCCCCCAGAGCCTCAACCAGATTTCTGTAGGTCACATGTGCCCAGCAAAGCCAGGAGCTGTTACCTGTGGTTGTGGATCATGCGGATGTCGTAGAGCCGCACGAAGGGCCCGCTGGCCCCCACTGCCAGGTAGTTGTTGTCCTGTGGGTTCACTGTCAGGCATTTGGCCTCCACCAGCTGCCCACAGTACTCAGTCAGGTCTATCAGGACCTCAGAGCGTTTGCTGTTCTCTCGCAGGTCGTACTGTCTGCAAAGGGAGGGAGTCAGGCACTCGTGTCATGAGAGAGCAGAAGCAGCAACAGAGAATCACGGAACGCCCTGAGTTGGGAGGGACCCACAAGCATCATCCAGTCCAACTCCTGGCCTTGCACAGACACCCCAACAATCCCACCCTGTCCCTCAGAGCGTTGTCCAAACCCTCCTGGAGCTCTGGTAGCCTTGGGGCTGTGCCCACTGCCCTGGGGAGCCTGTTCAGTGCCAACCACCCTCTGGGGGAAGAACCTCTTGTTAAGTTTTCCTTGGTGACCAAACTGAAGACCACTCAAAGCAGCACAGCAGTGACCTACACTTCATTATCCATGATGAGATGACACTGAGGACATGTTAACAACAGTCATTTGTGCAACACGTTGCTGGAAGCATCTCAGTTCAATACACACCAGGCCTCAGTATCAGGATAATCATTAAAACCAGCTTTTATAATGTGCACAAATTTATTCAAGTTCCAAATTAAACTCCAAGTCATGACCTCACAAACAGTAGCTCATAGGAAAAGTGAAATAAAGCCTCATAGTAACAATAATCATTTCAGAGTCTCAATTACTCCAGAGGGAACAGTTATGCAGTGTTGTATCTCCCTTCCCACTGACACGGCTGTTCCTCTCCTGGTCTCCCTCTTCAGTGGAGCAAAATGGAGATGAGGAGGGTATTTATCAGGTTTTACAAGATAAATTTTTCCAGTCTTAGGAAAAGGGAGAAGTGAGCTTAAGCTCTGTGGTACAGAGACAGCCTCTCTCCAGATCCCTGCACAGCACATACTGCGAGGGATCCTAAAACCAAACCAGTCAGAATTCTGTACCTGATCAACCCATCTTCTGCTGCACTCCAGAAGGTGTTTGGCCACATGGGAGCCGTGGCAATCCTCTTTACTCTGTTGGTGTGGTCTCCAAACATGTGGACTGTCTCCTTGACAGTCAAGTCATGGACGTGCACCTTGGAATCTGCAGCTCCCGTGATGAGGATCCGATCCCCCGAATGCGGCAAGAACTGTGGGAGAGAGATCTGACCTTCAGGCTGAGGCTGTTCACTGGGCTGTCCTGGCAGTCATGGAGCAGGAACTGCTTCAGGAACATGGGATAACCCATGTCATTAGCTACATTACACACATGTCAGTGTGCACACTCAGGAGTCACCAGCTACAGCAGCACACACACATTTCAATTTGCCTCTTCGTCAAACATCCCAATTTGCTACAACCATTTCCTTTGAATTCACAGAGAGAATAAGCCTGGGATCTTCATAAACTAAGTGCAGTACAGGATTTAATTCATGTTTTTGTACCATTAGAAATATTAAATTATTTGGGAGGCAAACTGCTTGCAGGAAAATGTTTCCCAGCAAGGATTTATTCTCTTGCTGCTGAGCTGCCAATTTTGTTGGCTGTTTGTTCCTGCTAACTACATACCTTGACAGAAAAGATGTTTGCAGTATGTCCTGTGTGCATAGAAAGGAGTTTCTTGTGGTGCAGAGGATCCCAGACAATGGTATGCTGGTCATCAGAGCCAGAGGCCAACAAGCTGAATGAAAGAGAAGAGAAATATGCACCATGTATTGTTCTGTTCTAAGCCGTGACCAATCTCACAGAGCGGTTTGACCACAGACATCCATTAAGTTAATTCAGCCCTAAGCAGCCCACTTCCTCTCTCTTTCCTCAGCTCTGTGTTCCCCATGCTCTCATCCATTCAGCCAGGTCAAGGAGCTAAACCAGCCAAACAGCAGCTCCATGGAAAATAAAGCCAGTGGTTTTCGCTGGTTTGGCTCATTGAAGCACCTCCCACGGATTCCGATGGCACGGGGGAAAACAGGGGTATTTGGTCAACAACAAAATGCAGGGCCTCCATTTTCCTTATTATCCTGGCTGTGTTAGGAGCTCCCCATCATCCCTGAAGCCAAGCCAAGGCATTCATTCCCAGGCTCTGGATGTGCCTGAGCAGTCCCAGGGCTCACGGAGTGAACCACAAACCGCTTTAAAAGTACGAAGTCATTGCAAGGTGCTGTTGACCTTGCACATCCCTCTGCATCTGAGCCCAAAAGAACTGGCCATCTGCAACTCTCAGCTGTTTTAAACTTATTTCCTTGTAGCCAAATCTCTTTCAAGCCCAGGAAATTTTCACTGGTAAATCATTCTGAGAGCAGACTTTGGATGTTCTAAGAGGTGTGTCCAGAAATACACGCTCTTCCTTCCATCCACTCATTTCTCAGGCAGAAAGTCTTTATTCCACTTGGTTAATGGAAATGCCCTTTAGTTTCCCTCTAAAATTGTAGAGGGGTAAATTCTCTACCTCCCTCCCTTAGATATTTGTCCCCCAGCAGCAGCTTTTAACAGCATGGTGAAGGGGGTTGGGAAATGTCACCACCAGCTGGGCAAATCCTAAAGATCCATTATAATCCATAATACCACTTAAGAGAAGAGAAGCAGCCTTCAATCTCCACTTCTTAGTCTGACCATTTCCCTTCTGAACTGACTAGAGGGGCATTTCTAATAATATCCAGATATATTCAACAAAATAAAGCTTCTTTTTGAAGCGCGAGCTCTACTACAGCTAAAACTTTGAGCTTGAGCTCCACTTCACTAGAAATGGGAAGCAGCTGCTTGTGATAAGATGACCTACATCCTACTGTTGGGAGAACCTGGGGTTATGGGTCTGTTGATCCCAAACCAAGCCACATACTTACTCTCCTTTCTCATTCCACTCTAGACAGTTGACACACCCAGAGTGACCCTGAGGGAAGAAAAAAAAAAAAAAAGGAAGATGGTGTTACACAAACTTCAGATTTATCAAGCAGAGCTGTTCTAAGGCAAGGACACAGTGAGCTCCCCACAAATAACAACTTGTTCCCATACAAGTATGTTTTTTTATGTTTTTATTCCAACCCTGCAAAAAAACCCCAAAAAACAAAACAAAGCAGAAAACCAAAAAACCTCCACCCATGTGGCAAATAAGCACCTCCAGAAAAGAAAGACATGCTATAGCAGTTGGGGTAGAAAAGGCAAAGTGAAACAAATAAAAAAAAAAAGGTAGTGTTGAATAAAATGGCAGTTTTAGCCTTGGAGGCTACAGCTGAAATCCTGCTGTACGCAAGGAAAGGTGACTTTGCTTCCAAAGCCCTTGGCAAGGCTGACAAATTACATGTGCAGGTTCTCTGGGAACACAGGGAAAAGGCACTTTTGATAGCTCTGTTAGAAGCACCTTGCTGCTGGGTGACTCCACCATCCATCTTCATCCAAATTAACCAAGAGCTGTAGCAAGAAGTGGGGGAACACTGATAGTGTTTGATGTGGGAGAGGTAACTGAAAAGGGGGACAAAAGAAACCTTTCCAACCCCAAATCAAGGCAATATTAAGATCTGATATAACAAGCTGTGTCAGAGTGCAAAACAACAACCTGTTCTTTAAGGAACACATCAGGCATTAGGGCTGAGTGTGTTGAAGAGCTGACAACTGGCTCTCTTGCAGGTGAAACAGGTAAGTGCGGAAAGCTCACACCAACTCTTACTGAGTTATTCCTGGCTCTGTTGCAGCTTGGGGGATAAGAAACCAGCATCTACCCCATAAAAGAGAGAGTTTCATACCCTTCCTGCAGTGAGGAAGTAGCTGGTTTGCTCTTGGGCACTGCCCACTCACCTGCAGTTCTGCCTCCAGGCCCAGGCGGCGGATGAAGGGGTCAGTGACGTGGTAGTGCCGCTCGAAGCCCAGCGCTCCCCTCTCCTGCATGGGGCAAACAAGCACCACACTGACCACACAGCAAACAAAACACTCCTCTTTGCCCTTTGAAGAGAAGATTCTTAAAAGTTTAAAAATCAAGCAGGGGCTTTGCTGGGTATTGGGGTGCCCACAGCGTGAGGGAGCTGCGCTCTAAGTAATGAGACAAAGAATCAGAGGATCACTGAATGACTTGGCTTAGAAAGGACCTTAAAGATGATGCAGTTGCACCCCCTGCCATGGGCAGGGACATTTCCCACTAGCCCAGGTTGCTCCAAGCCCCATCCAACCTGGCTTTGGATAATTCCAGAGATGGGGCAGCCACAGCTTCTCTGGGCAACCTGTGCCAGGGCCTCCCCACCCTCCCAGGGAACAACTTCTTCCTAATATCCAATGTAACCCTGACCTCTGTCACCTGAGGCCATTCCCCCTTGTTCCATCACTCCATGCCCTTTTGATAATTCTCTCTCCAGCCTTCTAAGCCATCGTTTGAACATCTTCAGGTAGGCAGATCATGATCTTGGTTTAAAATTATGTTCAGCTCAGTGCCAGGCTCAGCTGGGGAGCCAAGGCCAGGCCCACACTAAGGCAGAGTGAGCTGCCTACTTTGGGCCTCAAACAGAAGACATGGAAGAGCTTGGGAATGCCTATTATTATCCCCTGGTGATGACTTCAGCAGGAACTCAATCCTGAGGCCAGCAGTACTGGACCAGAGAAGCTCAGGAGAATTCTGCCATTACAGAGCCTGTCCTGAGGCACCAGCACGGGCAAAGTCCCAGGGAATGGGACTGGACAGCTTCCTTTGGGGTGGGTTATTTCCTCAGCCATGGAGCAGGACCTTGGAGCTGCAGCACCACAGCACAGGCTGTTCTAGAGGGAACAGCTGCCACAGAACTGCGTCAGTACAAATGAAGGTGAAGAAAAGCAGGACAGTTGTTTCCCCTGTGATCTCACAGGGCTCACAGATGCATTAGCAGATGGCTTCGATGAAAAAAGGCCAACTGCAGAGGCAGGGATGGAGGGAAGGGAATGCAAGTCACATTTTGGGTGGAACAGCCAAGGAGATTCCTTCCTAGGACCTGACCCAGCCTTGATCCTGTCCCATACCATGCTCAGTTTAAGCCTTTATTATCAGCATTTAGAGATGGGAATATCAATGTCAAAATTATACTGATAGGGCTCAAAAGACAAAAAAAAAATAAAAATCACACTGATGGGGCTTGGAACACATCAGCAGTCCCAGAGCAGACACAGAGAACTGCTGAATTCCTTTCCCAGCCCAACATTCAGTAATGAACTCCACACATTCCAAAAGCTATTTGAAAACAAAATGGAGACAGACATGAAAGTGTTAGAAGGGAAACAAAACAGGCTTTTTGTAGGAGCTTCCATGACAGACTCCAATCCCCCTGATGTATTTTTGTGGAGAGCATTCCTAAGGCCCTGCTGGGCCCAGTGCAAGGTGCTGCAGGTGTAATTCCTGTGCTGCTGCAGCCTCAGTGGCTTTGTGAGGGATGTGGGGTAGGATTTTGCTTTCCCTACAAGGAATTGTCAGACTTAGCAACCTTCCCAAGGTCACATATCAAAGTCTGACAGAGCAGACAGCATGAGGCAGTCCCAGGCTAAGGCTCTAACCACAGAACCAGCCTCTCCTTGTCAGGGCAGCAAAATAAATCTTTGCACATGGATTAAATTACAAGCTTATAACACAAAGTTTGGTACCAAACTGCAAAGTGAGCACTTCCAGTTCCTCATTCTGGCTACTCACAGACCCCTTTCCTGAATGCTGATTACCAGCAGAGCTGCAAATGATTTCAGGCCTCTGAGTCCAAGCAATAATTGCCTATTGTGTCTGCTGCAGCCAGTCCTTTCACGTTGATATTCCACAAATGCAGCCATCAGATGACTGATCCAACCACTGCAGCAGCTTTTTCCCCCTACACAAAGGAAGCAACACAGCACTCTCTAAAGAAGAGGAGACAGAGAGAGGCTGTGACAGAGATCATTAGCTGTACTACAGTCAGAAATACCTCTGATGGCAAGATCACACAGGGAGAACACAGAGAGGAGAGACAGAAGCTGGCTGAGGGGCCTTTGTGGTGCCCAAACACAAGCAGCTGTATTTCCCTCAAAAGGAAGAGAGCTGCTGATGGCAAACTAGCACAGGGAGAGGAACTGTGTTCCTGCCATGCCACACTTCACCCCAGCTCCTCATTAAGGACAGTGACAGGTCCTATGTGTTTGTTCTCTTAAGCTTCTCATGGAGCTTTATCAACAAGAGATCTTTTCCAAAGTAAAAGGCAACACCACAGAGTATTTCCCAATCCAGCACAAACGCTGATTCTCCATCTCCCTCCACCCAACAAGTACCTTGATCTGTCTGTGGATGATGTCTCTGGTAATGTTGGCTTTTGCCATCTTCTTGTAATGGGGCAGACGAAAAGAAGCTATGGGAAGAGCTGCTGTGCATCCAAGCATTCCAACCGGGCCAAGATCCACGCTGAGGGCATTCAGCTACCTGCAGGACAGCACAGGGAGGGGACACAGGCAGGCACACACCATATTAGGCCATTCAGACAATGTTAAGCTTTATTTTCCAAAACCAGCAGTGGGTAAGAACTGAGAAGTCGGGTATAAAGGCTCCTCCTGAAGAAACTCTAGGAAGGGACAGCCTAAGACTGAACAACGTCTGACTTGAGGCCATCCCTAGTTTGTGGAGGAATTCGCAATGAGCAGAATTCCAGGACTAAGCAAGCCTGGAAAATCCATGTTTCTATGCCAGCAAAGACCCCGGGCAGCGTCCTGTCCCACAGTTTCCCCTCCCACCATTCCATGTCCACTCATGTCCAATGTCATGTTCCCCACACTCTACAATTAACAAGACTCAAATTGTGAATGAACACAGTATCGATGGTTTTGGCCACCTCTTCTCTCTCCTTTATTACATTTCATTATCAGCAAAACCAAATTAGAACAACCAAAAGGGTACAAACATTCCTAGAAGTCACAACAGCCAACCATCAGGGGATGGTTGGTCAACTGAACATCCAACTACCTCAGTAAGAGGAAAGGGGTGACCAGTTAAAGTTGAATTTCCAGGAGAAATTACGAGTTTTGTACCCTCTTAATGGAGTTTATTGTACTAACCTAAATAATCTAAACCACATAAAATTAGCTACACTTGCTAAAAAACATCCAAATTGCAGAGTGATGGTCACAACCCTGCTCTGGACAGGCTGCCTAACAAAGGATCAGTTAGTCCCTGAAAAATGATGTACCTCCCTGCATTTCCATACCACAGACTGTCCCATTTTGATATTTCTACTCTTTTCTTAAAAAAAAAAAAAAAAAAAGGAATAAAAATAAAATTTTAAACACCCATTTTGTCCTATGTAACCCACTGGTTTTTAACTCTCTTTAAAAACATTCCCAAGCAGAACAAGCCAAAATTTTCCTCTTTTACATGAGGAAATGCTGATTCACTGAAACAAGAGCGTTTCACAGAAACGCAGCAACAAAACAGGAGTTCTGACAAACCCTGTCTGATTCTCTGCTGGGGCTTCCACTGGTCACCTCACCCACCGCCTGCCATGGGCAGGGACACCTTCCACTAGACCAGGTTGCTCCAAGCCCTGTCCAAGCTGACCTTGGTCACTCCCAGGGATGTGGGAGCCACAGCTTCTCTGGGAGTGACAACAACTGCCCTCAGGAACAGCTCCCAAGGACAGGAAGGGGAGGAAGCAGCAGCTGGGCACAAGGGCAGGTGGGTCCTGCTGACTCTGCAGCACAGAGGGAAAATCCTGAGAAGTTTCTGAGCTGCTTCCCCTCATTTCAAGGAAGATATTGAGGGGCTGGAGCACGTCCAGAGGAGGAAACAGAGCTGGGGAAGGGTTTGGAGCAGCAGGAGGGGCTGAGGGAGCTGGGGGGGCTCACCCTGGAGAAAAGGAGGCTCAGGGGGGACCTTCTGGCTCTGCAACTCCCTGACAGGAGGGGGGAGCCGGGGGGGGTCGGGCTCTGCTCCCAGGGAATGAGGGACAGGAGGAGAGGGAACGGCCTCAAGCTGTGCCAGGGGGTTTCCAGCCATGCCCATGTGCTGAGCTCTGCAGGGAGAGGCAGCACTGCTGGCTCAAAAGGCAGCTCCAAGTCTGGACACACCACACGTGCAGGATCAATGGTATCTGCCATCTCTTTCCTCCAGCTTCTCCAGACACCTTTTCCAGCTAGCAAGCCTCCACCTGCCCTTCTCCCAGGCTGGATCCCCATGCATTGGCCTCCTTAAACAAATCCTCCAGGATACAGCAAGTTTCTCCATCCAGAGCTCCAACAGGGCGGAGACCATCATTCTGTGACACCTCAGCAGTTCACCCCTCAGCTGAGGAGTTGCTGCTCACTGGACAAAACCCAAGATCTTCTTACCTCTAAGATTATATCCCAGTTTTCCACTCGTTCTCCTCCTCACAAGGAATTTTAACCACACCAGCCACCCGCCCTCACCCAGCCCTTCTCCACAGGAACCTGTGACCAGTCACTCACGGCAGCTAAACAACTTTTTCCGTGGAAACAAACGATCCATTAACCCAAAGCATATCCTCAAGAGACAGGAGGGACAATATTCCAGCAGATCTCAGGGCCTGCAGCTTTCCACTCTTACTAGTGCTTCCCTACAACATTCCCAGACTCTGTCCACAGTCTCCTCTCTCCAAGCAGCATCCAGCTTTTTCCTCTTCTTCCCTGACAGGCAGATTTCTTGTCTCCCTCTTTGAGAGCAGTTTAATTTTGAGCTTAGGCAGAGCCCAAAAGGACCCCACCATGCCAGGACCAGGCAGGCTCTCACCTCCCAAAGGACAAAAACCCCACTGCTCTCTTAAGAGCCCTACAAAAAAATAAATCTGTCACATTTTCTATGTCCAATTACGGCTAATTTCCAATCAGCTCCTTTTCATCCAAACAGCACCAAGCAACCTCAAGGACATGTGTTCAAGGGAAGATCCAGATCTCCCCTATATAGACTGAAATAACCCACACCAAGAAGCCAGTTTAGAGCTACATAAATCCCTGCAAAACCATTAATACACTATAAACCCACTGTGTGAACAGAGGGAAGGAAGATCCAAACCCCCCAAAACCTGCCACTCCATATAAGAGAGACTCAAATTGCCTTGATTTTCAACAGAGTCTCCTTTGTCCCAGCATTTTCTCCCTTCTGGAACTCTGACACCCACACTGGCCAGGGGACACAAAACACAGGAGCTGGCTATTTCTGGGAGTGTTTTTAGGATTAAAGATGTGTTATGGAGCTTCCCAACTCTCTGGACTGGTCACTGTCACTCAGAGGTGTCCCCAATGGAACATTGTTCCACAGGTCTCGGGAGACCAACACAACTTTATTCCTTAAAAGATACAGGTCAGGAAAATTATCTGTGAAATCAGCCCTTTGGGTGGCAGGCTTAGGAAAAAATCCACAGTCAAACAGGAATGCAGGAGCCTCAGGTGTCTCTCTTTCCTAGAAAGGGCTTGGTTTGGCAACTGGGTGTTGTAAAATGCTCAAAGGTCTCCCAGAATGTGTGTCTATGCTTGGCCAGGAAGGCTCCAAGAGCCTTTCTTGCTTTCACATTGCTATTTTTTTTTTGTTGCTCAACAGGTATTCCATAGCTAAAAAGGCTTAGGCAACATTTAAATTATCATGGGATCACACACAAAGAATAAAGAAGTTCCAAATTCTCATTCTGGGTCAGATTTTGAGCATTAGCCACAACAATCCCAGACTCACATTCACCATGAATATAATACATAATAACTTAATTAAAATAAATATTCAGTGCTGCTAACACTAAAGACCACTGACCCTGCCACTGTACAGGTAGATCCACTCTCCAGTTACAAACTGACCCTGCAATAAAACATAGAATCCCCCAAGACTTGTAGGTCTCCTGAAAAAATATATATAATAAATAATGAGACAAAAATAAACCGTGTCTCCCCATTTCTTAGCCACATAAAGGCTTCCAAACATGAAGCCCCTTCAAAGGGTCTTTGTCACCACCAAAGGCATGGAAATCAGTAAAGGATGTTCCTCTTTTGGCAAAACCACTGTGCAAATGCTGTCCTACCCCATCCTTGCAGTCTTCTGGCTTTTCACCAACCCCACACAACCAAATTGTGGTGGAATGAGAGGATTAAGTCCCAGAGACAAGGATAATGTAGGATGAGTCTGCACTAGTGCTACCAGGGATGACACCACAAGCAGCTTCACTTTGGCCACACGTTAGAGATGATCCCATCCCTTCCCATCCCTGGAAGTGCCCAAGGCCAGGCTGGACGGGGCTTGGAGCAACCTGGGATAGTGGGAGGTGTCCCTGCTGTTGGAACAGGATGATCTTTAAGGTCCCTTCCAACTCAAACCATTCCATGATTCTGTGATTGTGACCTTGTTGGGTCATTTATTAGATGACGCTGGAGCAAGTTTCTCCATCACACTTCAATTCCAAGCAAGAACAACCTTTCCTCATCCCTCACTGCCCCAAACCTACCTGGGACAGAGCAGACAGGACCAAACACTTGGGATCTAGTTACAGCTCTCACCTCATCCACGGCAACAGCCTCTTCTTAAACTCCACCTGGAGCACACAGAGTACCAGCCCACCTGCAGTTCCCTCCTGGACACTCTCCTGCTCCTGCCACACTAAACTCCAGAGGCACAAAAAGCACTTTCGCAACACTTGGCCTTTAAATCCGCAGTCAAAAATTAACAAGCCACAGATTTCTGCAGGCTGTGGGCTCCAAACCTGGCAGGCTGTGTTTACACTGACAGCAATTTAAAAGCCCCCTTAAGCTCCTGGGAAAGTACACTTCCAGAGGGTGCTCCAGGGCATGGGGAGGAAGGGGAGTAACGGGATTCCAATTTTCCCAAAACACTCACTCGAAGTCTGGAAACAAAACCTTCACACTGATAACACAAATAATTCCACTGATTTAATACCAAGTTATCCCAGTGCAGCTCGGATTTGGGGGATTGCTCCTTTGCTGGATTGTATTTCCCTCTCATGGAAGCACCTGAACAGCCCCCACCTCCCTCACCCCTGCAGCGACACCCTGACACAGATGTGCCCTTCAGAGAAAGGGGGGTCAGAGCTCCAGCCTGGGCACCAGCACCCTTTGGAAAAGCTCCACCCACCCCAAGAAACTCCACCAAGCAGCAGGACCCCTGAAATCAGCAGCTTTACACAAGCAATCCAATTCCTAACTCTGTGGATGCGCCCAAGTTTCTCAAGGTCACTGGGAAAAAGCAGCACTCTGCACACCAGGAGCCCTGCGGATACACGGCTCATCCCAAAGGAATGTTCCCAAGACCCTTCCCTTCAGCATCTACAAATGATTTCACCCATCCAAACACCAGCCAGGACACACCTCAGGCAGCTTCTTTATCCTCACAACTTATTTCCCTGCTCTCTTTACCTCGACTTCCCAAGAGGTCACGGATCAAATTAAAATACATGGAGAAAGGTACTTTCTTTTTTCCTTAAGAAACCTGGAAAACCATGAGGGAATGACCTGGTTAGCAGCAAACACCTTGCTAAAAGAAGGTTTTGCTCCAGCTGAAGGAGTTGCCAGGAGCTCCCCAGGACAGATGGACATGGAACATGGACAGAGTGAGGAGAAGTGGGATCTGAGCCCTGACAGACTCAGTGCAAAGGGACTGTCAGGGAAACTCGGATAGCCCAGAGCCACACAGTGCTTCCAGCTCAGCCCTCCAACTGGAATCCTGCCTCTCCCCTTCATCCCCCAGCTCACACATCCACTGGGATAACAGGAAGATGCCAGACAACCCCTCACCCAGCACAAGCAACATCCCAATGCCCAGCCCCACATGGCCCAGTAGCTCCAGAAAGGAGTTCAGCTGGCAGGGGAGGAAAGGCTGATCCCCCTCCAGGGAAAGGGGCTGCAGGACCCTCACCAGGGGCAGGGGAAGGTTCTGAGAGGGTTCAGAGAGGGGATGGTGAGCAGAGGAAGGAGCAGGGAAGGGTCACAGTTGGGAAAGGGGAAAGGAAGGTGAGGACAGGACAGTGCCAGGTGTGGGAGGGGGAAAGGGAAGCCAAAAAGCAGGGGCTACACCTGGCAGGGGCTGGGTACCTACCAGGGGATGCTGGAATGGTGGGGGAAAGGGCAGGATGAGGGGCTGGGGAAAATTGGGACTGGGTAAAGGAGAGGTTTGTTCCTGGCAAAGACAAGGGAGGAAAACCCCACGGGAGATTGGGGAGCACTTGACAGAGCCTGGGGTGGGGCAACTGATGGAAAAGACAGGGGTGGGGGGGATATGTCAGGAAAGGGAGAGGAGGGAAAGCTGATAGGGAAGGGGGCACAGGGGGTGGCTCAGGGGCAGGAGGGTGAAGGA
>VYXB01010310.1:72361-102851 GCA_013397135.1 Pachyramphus minor | reverse complement strand
GTCCAGCCACTTCCCAGGAAGTGGGGCTTCAGTACATGCATAGTGGCTGCTCCGGAAGGCAAATGTCATAATAACAAATATCCAGCCCACTTCCTCCTTCCTCTGGGCTTTTATGTGGTATGGAATATCCCTTTGGTCAGTTTGGGGCAGCTGTCCTGTCAGTCCCTGCCAGGATCATGCCCACCCCCAGCCTCCTGGTGAGGGGGGAACGTGCGAGGCAGCCTTGATGGTGCGAGCCCTGCTGAGCAGTAGCCAAAACACCGGGGTGTTATCAACCCCCTTCCAGCCACTGATACACAACCCTGTGAGGGCAAACTGAACTCCAGCCCAGCCAGAGTCAGCACATGGGGACTGGATTTCCTGCATGTCCACGCTGGTGACGGCAGTGGAGGGTCCCTGCAGGGCACGACTTCACAGCTGAGCTCCTCGGCTCACTGGTGCGCCAGACGTGCGCACGCTGCCGCTCGGGCTTGGAGCCTGTAGCAATCACTGAGTCATTGCTCTCTCTCTCTTCTTCCCCCTTTCACAGCACTCGGCTCTGCCGTGTGTCTGGGGTGTTCCCTCTCCCCTCCAGACCGTCTGGCAGCCGCCAGCACCAACCAGAAACATCCCCAGTGNCTTCCAACCCAAATCATTCTGGGATTCCATGACCCCCAGTGTCCACCAAGCCACTCTATCACTCCCCTCCTCAGCAGGATGGGATGGGAGAACCTAGGATGGAAAAAAAGCCTCGTGGGTCAGGATAAAGACAGTTTAATAAAGCAAAAGCAAAGGTTGTGTGCAGAAACAAAGGGAAACAAAAGATTTATTCTCTACTTCCCATCAGCAGGCAATGTCCAGCCACTTCCCAGGAAGTGGGGCTTCAGTACATGCATAGTGGCTGCTCCGGAAGGCAAATGTCATAATAACAAATATCCACCCCACTTCCTCCTTCCTCTGGGCTTTTATGTGGTATGGAATATCCCTTTGGTCAGTTTGGGGCAGCTGTCCTGTCAGTCCCTGCCAGGATCATGCCCACCCCCAGCCTCCTGGTGAGGGGGGAACGTGCGAGGCAGCCTTGATGGTGCGAGCCCTGCTGAGCAGTAGCCAAAACACCGGGGTGTTATCAACCCCCTTCCAGCCACTGATACACAACCCTGTGAGGGCAAACTGAACTCCAGCCCAGCCAGAGTCAGCACATGGGGACTGGATTTCCTGCGTGTCCACGCTGGTGACTGCAGTGGAGGGTCCCTGCAGGGCACGACTTCACAGCTGAGCTCCTCGGCTCGCTGGTGCGCCAGACGTGCGCACGCTGCCGCTCGGGCTTGGAGCCTGTAGCAATCACTGAGTCATTGCTCTCTCTCTCTTCTTCCCCCTTTCACAGCACTCGGCTCTGCCGTGTGTCTGGGGTGTTCCCTCTCCCCTCCAGACCGTCTGGCAGCCGCCAGCACCAACCAGAAACATCCCCAGTGTGTGATTGTGGGGCTGGTGTAAAGCGAGCCGGGGACGGAGTCGGTGCTCAGCCCAGAGCCGTGGGCACGTGGGGACACGCTGCTGCTCTGGGGGTGATTTTGTGTCACATCTCAGCCTCCTGTGCCAACACAGCTCTGGTGCTCAGTGCAGTGGCACCAGTTGCCTTTGGCCACTTCCAGCTGCCCCCCGTCGCTGCTGGTGTCTGGGGAGGAACAAGATTAAGGAAGTTCCCGGTGCCTGCAGGCGGGTGATAGGAGCTGGGAAAAGAAGAGCAGAACATGATGGGTGCAAGTGGGGTGGTGGAGCCTCACGGAAGCTCAAGCCATGGTGGGGTGGCTCCCGCGCATGGAGGACAAGGGACAGTTTCAAAATTGCCAGAGGAGTGTTTTTGGAAGCTGGCAGCTGCTGGCTGGCAGCAGCATCTGGGTGCTAAAACACTTGGGTGCTAAAACACTTGGGTGCTTTTCAAAATGTTTTTAGCATCCCACACCCATCCTCTGAAACCGGGGCTTGTGGAGGGGCCACCCTGAGGTCTTACAGTTGAGGAACTTGAGGGGGTTTTTTTGGGTGAGGGATGATAAGCAGGGTAGGAAATCTGTTGTGGTGGCAGCACAAGATGTAGGAACTGGCTCTTGAGACCAGACACAGCAGAAACATCCGTGAACGAAGCCACCAGCATGGGGACATCGCTGTTGGTGCCACCTGCAAGGCTGGGAAAGGCGACAGCAAAGGAACATTCCAAGAAGTGCCTTGCCCTGTCATGGAAATATGTGTGTGTGTGACGTGGGATGAGCATGACAGGGGTTATCTGTGTCACCCTTCTGCCACCCCAGGGTTGGATTCTCCTGGGAGCCAGGCAGGGCTGTGCTGGGCTGGCTTCTCTGAGGTGGCCATCGGCAAAGCAAGGCTGGTGGGAAGGGCTGTTCCAGCTGGATCCTGGGACTGGTTGATGTGGATTTCCTCGCTGAGCTGGAGGGAAATGTTTGTCTCAAAATCTGTCTTATGATGTGTTGTCTGCAGATACCGTGGTGGTGTGTGGGCTGGGATCACCTCAGACACTTCCCTGCTTGTGTTGGGGAGCTGGTGGCTGTTCCAGTTGAATTGGGGCTTGGTGAATAACTGTTCAGAAAGGATTTTGAAATACTGATGCAGCTGGTGCCACAGAAGTGTAAATTGTCATGATAATGAATTTAAACAGCCTCTTCCAATGCAGACTTGTTGCATTCCCACTTCCTTATTGGGGAATGATCCAAACACATGCTCTGGCTCCCTTTCTCCCTGTTTTGCCATCTCACAAAGAACAACCATGGCATTTATTTTTTTTCCTCCCTGCTCTACCCATTGCTGATGTTTGAGCTAAAAACCATCCAAACTGTTCCCTTCATGGATTTGAGAAAACCATTAGTTTAATTAGGGCTGGAAGACTGAAAGGTTCCTGCTGTGAAATACAGGGATGGTGATGGAGTGGGAAAAGCAGAACAGGTCTGTAATCACAGCCCATTCCTCCCTGGTGAGCCCTAATGTCCATTAAGGCAGGATTACACTCCGTTTGCAGCCATGGCTTTGCTCCCTGCAGGGACTCTGTTGCCTGTGGCAGCTTCTGGACCTCAAGGGACTCAGGAACTGAAGCTTTTGTTTCATCCCATTTATCAGGGAAGGCTTGGAGACCTGATGCCAGGGGTCAGGGATGGGCTGGATTCCCACACAGGCTGCAGGTGGAATTTGGGATCCGGGTGTTAACTTGAGGGTCCCATGGCAGCCAGAGCCCAGACTGGTGCTGGCCTGGCTTTCAGGGAGATGCCATGAAGTTCTCCCTCCCCTGAGACCTCCAGGAGACCTGGGGTGGTTTGTGGGGTAAGAGCAGAACGTGCCAATATTTGGCCTGTTTGGTTCCTGTCCTCCCTCCCAAATGGTCCAGGCACCCAACCACAATACCCAGAGGTGCTGGAGTTCCCTTGGGAATTAGTGTGGTGGAGAACAAGTCTTTTGTCTGCAATTAATGTAGCTAATTAGAGTCCTTCGAGGTTTGAGGATTACACATGGGAGAAGGGGAAACCAAATGGTGGTGGAGGGCAGAGGGTCCTTCTTTGGGTGACAACAGTCCTGTGGCACTGAGGGACTGCAGCCCTTCTTGTGCAGAAGAGAGACAGACATCTCTGGAGCACTTGTATAAACCAGACACTCATTAGGCTTGCAAATAAATACTTCATTAACATAATCCTTTCTCTTTTCCATCCTGCAAGTCTTGGATTTTGTCTGTAGTCTGCAGAGGTGATGGGGACTATAGAGCCTTGTCCCAGGGTCCTGCAGGAGTTGGTCCTTTGCTGGAGCATCATTGGAGTTGTGGGTACCAACAGAGGAAAAGCAATAATGAGGATGAATTACTGCAGCTGCCTTGTAAACATCTGATTTCTTTTATTTTTTTTCTTCTCTTTTGCATCCCCAAGGCCTAATTTTTTCAAATAAAAACTGAAATCCTCATGGAATACTCTGAAAACACAGACTTGTGGAGCAGAGCTGGAGCTGGGTAACACCTCATCCTCACTCTGGCTTTGCTGGGCTGCCTGGCTCATCAGCACTTCCTTCTCCCCTGCTGGTGTAGGTTTGATAACATCCTCAGTGGTTTGAAATTAGGGCCAGGCAACTTCAAAGGGAACAGCAGAGGAGCAGGGGATGGTTTGAGTTGAACCAAGTTGATCCTCTCACTCCGCGCTGCTGGCTGATGCACCTCCTTAGGCAAGTGTGCCATCACCATCTATTCTGCATGGTGCTTGATATCTCACTTATCTCTCTGATTTTGCAGCATCTTCCAGCTGTGTGTTAATTGAGGGATGGCTATCTTGTCATGTTTTGTTCTGCTCTTTCCTCGGGCAGAAGAACACGTGTGTTTCTGCTTGGGAAGGAAGAAATGAAATGAAAAGCTCTGCACACGGACGTGCACACACTTGTTGCTGTATGTTTGACAGAAAATGGCAAGATCAAAGATTGAGCCTTGCTCAGAGCAGAGCAGTGGGAATAAATCTGGTGGTGTGTCACCTTTGGTGGTACAAAAATGTGGTGGCACGTCACCCCATGGCTTTGAGTGAGTTCCTTCCCAGGAGAGCTGCGTGATAAGGGCAGGACTGACCGAAGGCTCCTTTGAAGTTGGGGTGATGTTGTGAGCGGAAAGTTGGAGAATTACAAAGCACTTTTTGTCATCAGAGGAGAACATGTGCGTTTCCTTGAGTTTCCCAGGAGTGACTCATAAACATCACACCATCCATGGGCTTTGTCTCCAGAAAGTCGCAATACAATCAACCTCAAGGGACTCCACTTAAATTCCACTTACCAGAAGGTGCTGCTGGGGAAATAATTCCCCTCTCTTCATCAGGCCTGCAAGACACACGTTTGCAGAGGCAGACACTCTTTGGCAGTGGGGTTTTTTTTCCAGTGCCTGGAATTATTCTGCATTCTGGAATCACGACATGCTAAATCCTAATGACGGATTTGGAGACAAGGCCCACCCCACTGCTGGAGATTTAACAGCAAACATGCCAGATTTAAGAACAGATTTAAGCACACAGAGACATTTAAAGGGAAGAGCTGGTGTATCTAGCCCTGTGAGTGCCTCAGTTTCCCTTGGGAATGCTTTT
Source organism: Pachyramphus minor (assembly GCA_013397135.1). Classification (NCBI taxonomy): domain Eukaryota; kingdom Metazoa; phylum Chordata; class Aves; order Passeriformes; family Tyrannidae; genus Pachyramphus; species Pachyramphus minor. Next base: position 97,767 of record VYXB01010310.1, on the reverse strand, counting down.
CCCACAGCAGCCTTGGTCCCTGGGGGTGTGTTTTGCAAGGTACAGCTCCTCTCCTGTCTGAGTTGCTGTGTGGAGGGGAGAGCATCTGCTCGCAGGAGCTCGGCTGGGTGTGAAATAGCATCCTGGCTGGGAACAGTGCTGGAAGGCTGGAATGGTGTCTGACAGGGAAGGCTCTGCAGCCCCCAGGGTCTCTCACCAGGGTGGGATCTCTGTGTGCTGGCAGCTCCTGACGAAAGCCGGGGAAGAGGTGACGGTGGCCGAGTGCTCAGTTGGCTCTGGACTCACCCCTGGCGTGTGTCACTTTGTCTGGGCTTGCAAAGCCCGGTAGTAATCAGTGCTAATTGCAATTACCTCCTCCCTCCTGTCCGAGTGGAGACCAACAGGTTGTTTCCTGAAAAGCCTTTGTTTGTCTTTCCTGCCCGTGTTCCCGGTAGGAAATCTGCCCTTCCTGGGAAAGGCTGATTGGCATCACTCTGCCTGCGGAGTTTGTCCGTGGTCACCTCGTGCTGCCTCAGCTTTAACTCTCCCCAAGGCTTCGAGGGCCAGCAGGAACTGGGAATTAAAAGCTGTGCCATGTGGCTGAGGGCAAAGAGCTGGGAGAGCGACTGGAGCCTTATTTTGGGTGACCAGGTGCTGTCTCTTCACATCAGCTTGAGTCCCTTCTGCTCCAGAGCGTTCACCACCTGCATCAGACAGCGTGAAGGCTCCCTTTGCACCACGCAGATGTTAACTGGGAGGATTTTATTCTAGAAATCCCCCGGCACTGACCCCTCCTAACCCAGCTATTCACGGCATCCAGCGCCTTGCGGCAGCTGAGGGAATCTTAGAAAACCGTGGCTGGTGAGAGTGAGTTATGTTTAGCTGCTGGGGCCTTTCCCTGGAGCTGGAGAAGTTTTTCTAGACCTTAAACCTCCCCAAAATGCTCAAGTCCAGCTGCTGTCGCTGCTCTGATGGTTTTGAAGGGTATGAACCTGGGGGAGGATGCTGTTGCCCCTAGAGAAGACTCAGTTTCTCAGGGTAAATGAGCTGTGCCAGGAAGATCCCAGCCTTGCAGGCTTGGCTGTGGGATTCACCCATCCAGAGCTGGTGGGAAAAAGTCAAAATGAGTCCTGGAGCAGCAGCAGCAGAAATCTGGGTGGCAGTTTGTCCCTGTGCGCCTCCGTGCCTGCGTGCCCAGCTCCTGCTGGGTGAGTGCCATGTGTTGGTAAAGATTCATGCGGTTCCACCCTAGAAAAGCTGTGTGTGGAGCTTGCCTGGAGGCTCTGAACAGGTTTGGTAATCTCAGGCTGTGGCTTGGGAGTGGCTGTGTAACTTACCCGTTAGAGGAATGTAGTCAGGAGGGATCGGGGTTACTGGAGCACCCGGAGTCACTGGAGGTTTGGTCGTGCCAAACCCTGACTGGTTTCTCAGAGCTCAGAGGAGAATGTGGGGTTTGACAGCATCTTGTCATGGGGCAGCCCTGGAGCTGCAGGGAGGTGCAGGAGAGCTTTGAAGCCTCCCAAGCCATCGCTGCTCCAGCAGCATCTCCAGTTGACTCCATGTTTTTCTCCCTGCTTGAAGTGCTGTAGCCATGGGGTGACAGTCCAAGGCACCCTGAGCCTCTCAGTCTTTAACAGCAATTAGGTCTTTCTTAAGATCTGCTTTTCTTGCAGAGTGTCCTTGGCTTTCCTTCTGGTGTGAAGGAGAAGCGTTACCTAAACATAGGGCTGGAAATTGGGAGCTGCTGGGTTCTCAGACCAGCTCTCACACCGTTCACTTGGGGACTTGGGCAAGTCCATTTAATGCCTTTTGTCTCTCATTTCCTTTTTACAGCTGGGAGGAAATTAATACCAGCCCTGTAAAAGACTCCCAATTGATCAGTTAATTTCTTGTGAGTGCTTAGGAGATAAAATGAGGGTGATGTGCTCTTGCTGCCTCAGTTCTCCCTGCTCTCAAAAATAAATCTGTTTAAGTGTTTCTCCTAAAGGCCTCTCTCCGTGGGTTGCTGTCAGGTCACGTTGTGGTTGTGTATGGACACCTTCTCCTCCCAGGAGGCTGGTGCTGCCTTCCCTGTCCTCCCTGGAATGTTCACTACCACATTCTTACCCCAGCCAAGGTGTCACTGGGCAAGCAACAGGCTGTGATCCATCCCAGCCTGGTCAGAGGGGATATTGGTCCCAAAATTTGGCATTGCGATGATCACCGCTGGCACCGTGAGCCCTTGTGGACATTGCCCTGCATGGATGCTCCCTGTGAGATTCCAGGGAGTGCAGCATGGAGCCACACAGGTGTCCTGGTGGGAAAAATGGGCTTTTAGGGATTACCTGAATCAGGTATGGATGAGTAAGGGAAGCCCTGCCCTGCCTGCAAGGGCAGTGACAACCTGGCACTTCTCGGCCTGTTTTAGGCAGTTTTTTTGGATATGGGGCTCCCCCGAACGTGGCTCCTGCAGTGGATGCCACCCTCTCTGTGGGGAGGTGCTGGCTGGCCTGGAACTGGTCCTAAACCCAAGCCTAATGTTAATCTAAGCCTAAAACAAGTAAAAGCCAAAGTTGGAGCAGTGCAGACAGCAGGATGAGTCCCTTTCCCACTAACAGACACCAGCATCACAATTAGAGTTTGCTGCAAGCTGCTCCACACTGCACAGCAGAGCCAACTGTTTGGGTTGGGTTGATCTTAATTAATTAGTGTATCTTTTAGAGTCAGAAGGGGGAGAATTAGGAACACTCGGGCTGTCTCTGGCTGACCAGACCTTCTGGGTCAGGGTGATGAGGTTTAATTGGGAGGAATCGCCCCCGGCTCTTTGGTGCCTGTCTGTGAAGCTGCAGGCCCGGCACACGGAGGTTTGCTGTCTGGTTTACAGGGAATTCCAGGTCCTTGGATCATGCAAAGGGCTTGGTGGGCTTCCTTGAGCTATCCCAGGACGTTTGGGAAGAGAGATGGGCATAGCCCCTTTGAATGGGGAATAGCCAAGTGGGAAAAACAAATGAAGGAGCTTTGTGCTGGAGGGGCGAGTGGGTGCTGAGCCTGGATCGTGCCCAGGGAGAGATCTCTGTGTTATCATTGAATTCTCTGTGTAAACAGCTTATTCCTAAGTGTACACAGCGGGCTCTGGCAGGGGGGCCGCCCATCCTGGCAGGCTGATATCCAGGGTGCCTGCGGATGATTCACAGCTCCCTGGGATCTCTGCATCCCCCTCCCGCACTGCAGCGCTGCTGTCGGGGTCCCACCACACCTCTGTCCCACTTGGCTGCGGTGCAGCACCCTCCTCCTCTCCCCTGCGACCTTCCAGGGGTGCTCTGGGTGGGAAAAATGAGGTTTGCCTTCCCAAGGGGAGCGTGTTGCTCCTGGGAGGGTGTTGGGGCAGGTGGGGAGCCGGGCTCATCTGCATGCAGCTCCTGACTGCAGCTGCTGCAGGATGCAGTGACGCCTTTGGTCGTGTTCCCCAGGCTGCTCATCTTTTTGGGGACCTTTCTGCGTCTCCAGATCAAGCCCTGCACAAAACCCACAACCTCCCAGCTTCCTGGTAGTGCCAGCACCATCTTTGGGTATTTCCCTGCTGACGCCCGTGGCTGGGAGGGGGCTGCTTTGCCAGGGTGTGAAGTTTGGCACTCCCTGCATCCCTCTGGAGCCTGGCAGTGCCTGCTGGGGCTGGTGTGGTATTAGAGGCACATTCCTACCTGGTGTTGCTGCAGGCGCTGAGTTACCAAAAGAGGCTTTGCCCTTGCCCTGCCTGGCTGTTGCCGCCTGTGCCAGGGCTCAGCTCCTCACCCTCTGTGTGCCCAGCTGTGTTGTGCCAATGACTGGTGCAGGGGAGAGGGATCAGTATCCCCTGCTCACCCTTCCCTCCATGCCCTGCCATAATGGCTGTTAAACCAGCACAGCAGACCCATTCCCATGATCACCATTGCCCACGACCTCGCAGCTAAAGTGCAGGAAATGCCTCTAAATAGCTGCTCTCCAAAGGCTCCAGGCATGAGACAACCCATCCTTGTCCCCTGGACCAGCTCTGAACTGTCCTTGGCACCTTGACCTTGCAGGGAGCCACACCAGCACCGCTCCTGCTGGTGCCCTGGCATCCATCCCATGTGTGCAGGGAGCATGGGAAGCTCTCAGCATCCCGGAGGAAGGCTCTGGCTGCAGTTTTTTCTGTGTTTATCGTGTTCAGGCATGTGGGCTTTGCTCCCCAGAGGACAGTAAGATTTGGGAAAGGCACAGCTGCTCCCTCCAGCTGCCTTGGGGTGCAGGGTGGCTACACTTGTCTCCCCTTCCACTGGAGGATTTATTTGGGGCCTACCAGTGGGAACTGCCTGTGAACTGCTGCTGCAGGAGGGTGGTGCCACTGAGAAACTGTCAGACATCAGAGCCCTGCTGCATCCCCCTGCCAGCCCCTCCTGACAAGAGAGTCACAGAATCATGGAATATGCTGAGTTGGAAGGGACCCACAGGGATCATTGAGCCCAGCTCTTAGCCCTGCACAGGACCATCCCCAAGAGTTACACCATGTGCCTGAGACTGTTGTCCAAACTTCCTGAGCTCTGCGAGGTTTGGTGCCATGACCACTGCCCTGGGGACCCTGTTCCAGTGCCCAACCGCCCTCTGGGAGAAGAACCTTTTCCTAATATCCAACCTCAACCCTTTGTCACAAGTCCTCACGAGGTCTGCGAGGGCCGGGCTGGTACCGGTTCTGGGTTGTGGCTGCCTGGCTGAGCTGCAGCAAGGCTGGTACCTGTCAGTGTCTGCTTTTTGTTCTGTGGCTTTTGAGTCACTCCAGGGCTGCCCCGATGCTATCAACGCTGTTCTTATCTTGTGCAAAGCAGGCAGGGTGCAGCCAGGTCACCTTCTCCCACACGTAGGCACTGGGGCTGGATACGCGGGATCGAGGGAGCTGCAGGCTGTACCAGGCGGCTCTTGGGCTCCTATCACAGGAAACTCTTTCCATTTGCCCCCCGGGTGTTTGCATTATGGGGAAAGAGAGGAAAAACAAGTGGCTGCAAGGTGGGGCCCAGCTGTTTGAGCAAGGTCTGTAGGTAAGGGGGTGGTAATGTCACACCAAGAGAAAATAAAACAGCCCCTTTGTCACTAGCAACGGGTCTTAATGGTTATTGACTGTGACAACATGGCTTTTGAGGGTGTTGTGTGCAATCCAGCTCTGGGAGCTGGTTGGGATCACAGCCAGGCTGTGCTGGGCGCCTTGGGTGGGCAAACCCTGCAGGGACCCAGCCCAGGCACAACCCAGGACTTCATCCCCCTCCCCACCCTCATCCCATGTGGATGTAGTCCATCCTCACATCTGAAAATGCCTGGAGGCTGCAGGGCAGTGCTGGATGCTCGTGGATTTTAACCCCAATCCTGGTTACAGCCCCTGCCCACCCATGGCTGGGGTGCAGGAGTGGTCCCCGAAATTGGTGCTGGATGTGTTGCTTTTCCTTTCTCTCCCTGTGCTTGCTGAGCCCACAGAGAGGTTTGGTGGGGCGGGTGACTCTGTGGCCCCAGTGTGGTATCTGCATTAACTCAGTGAGTCACAAAAAGCAGCATAAATTAATTACCTTCCTGGTTCTTGGCTTTTCTTTGTAATTAGCGACAAGAAAATAATGAGGCTTGAATGAAACATTGGGTTTGTTCTGGAGGAAATTGTTTTGCTTAGAAGCACTTTCTGTACCTGCTTCTTTAAACAAAAAACAAGAAGTCAACTTCTCACCAGGAAATGTCATTTTGGGGTGGAAAATCAACGCTTTTCCGTTCTGAACATTGAAGCCACTGGGTGCTTCTCTTACAGATTGCCCAAACCAACCCAAATTGCTGAAACCAGCCCAAAAAGAGCTGTAGGAGAGCACTGGGGGGACGTGGACCTGCCTTAAACCCCTGCCTGCTCCCTGGTGAGGCAGAAGATGGTTTGGCAAAGCCAAAGCTGTGTCACGGCCCCGCACATGCCGTCCCAGTGGGGCAGATCCTGGAGTGATCCACACTGGAGCTCCGTGGGGCTGGAAGTTCAGGGTGTGTGGTGACATTGGGAGACACAGTGGGTGTAATTTAAGTACCGTGGTTTTCCCACCTCCCCTTGCAGGGTGACAGGAGCCGTGGCCTGGCTCTATTTATAGGTGTAAATCAGCAGCTATTTAATTCCTTTTGAGCAAGTTCGATTTTCAGCCCCGTTCCTCGAGGCTTCCCTGCTACATCTGCTGCTGGTGCTGGGAGCACGAAGCTCTCTCCGTGCCCTTCCCAGGCTCCTCACTCCCTGTCTTTCCAGGGAGCCGCTGGATCCAGCTCCGTTTTCCATGGGAGATGCACAGTGGGGCTGAAACACTCCCATGGGATGGCTTCTTCTACCTGGAGAAAGAAGGGGATGGTCCTGAGTAATGGCTTTGTGGATGAAGAGTCCCCATGGCTGGGGACACATCAGTGATTTGGGGGTTCAGCCAGCAAAGTATCCACATGGGGGGCTCTCCATGGTCCCCATGTGACACAGGAATATGGGATGCTGTCCACACCTGCCTGCATCCCTCCCCACTGGGATTGCTGGTTGACCCAGGGCTGCAGCCTCTCTGTAGTGCCCACCCAGCCTGGTGTCCTAAAGGGTTAAAGTGGCCTTTGGAGTGGCCCTGGTGCTGCTCAGACACGTGTATCTCCTCCAGCCCTGCTCTCTGCAGTGTCCTTCAGAAGGGCAGCCCTTCTGAGCATGCCTGCTCCCCCTCACCGCCTCCTTCCCAGACCCTGTGCCTTCTCCCAGGGCTTTTCCAGCTCCTCAGCCCCTCACTCCCTCTCTGCCCCCCAGAAAATCACCCATGGGTCCCCAGCGAGCATCACTCGGGGGTCTTCACCACCCCCTCACCCAGACTGACCCCTCATCTGCCTCCTTCCAGAGAAAAATCATCCAGGGGGGTGGGAGAGCTGCCTAACCCTGGTTAATAATTGTGTAATTCCTCCTGCCTGCTGGAGCCTACAGCTGCTCCAGTAAACTTGGGAAGCCCGGGAGGATGGGGTGTTTTTGTAACCATTCTCATTTTTGTGCCTCTTCTTAGCTAACAGGCATCATCCTGGAAGCATCCTGGCTTTCCCAAAACAGTCTTTCCATGCGTGGGTGCTTGGGAAGCCGGGGTGAAGCCACAGGAGCATCCGGCTTAACCATGACTGTGCCGAGCCCTTCCAGCCACTCCATGTGCTCCCTTCCCTCCTTCCTCCCCCTCTTTACCCGGCTCCAACTTGAAACACCAACCAAGTGGGCTTTCTTCCCTCCTCCTTCATATTTCTTCTCCTCCTGTGAAAGGAGGGGACATTAATCCCACCCTAATTCAACCTGCAGGGGGATGTGATGGCTCATGCCAACCCCAGCTGCAGGGACTGGCTCATGGGGACAGCCCCTTTGTCCCCAGGGCTGGCACCCTCTCTGCCCCTGCAGGCAGACGTATATATATTTTTTTTTTTTCTTTTTTTTATTGCCTTTGAACACCAGCATTTTTCAGGGCCATGGGAATTGCAGAGCCTCTTACAGCTTCAACTGCAGGAATGTCCCCGTGGTGGGAGCTGGAATGGGAGATGTCAACATCTCCCTGACCTGGCCTGGATCAGGGAAGTGCGTGAAGGCTTTACCTCCTTTTGCTCCATGAAAAGTGTTTGATTAAAGTGTTCTTCTAATGTTCTTTCCACACTGCTTTGAGGGAGGTCTTTAAAATCAGGGGAGGGAGCGCTGCCAGAGCTCTGACTAAGCCTGACCTTGGATCCTGTGCCATATGGAGCTGTACTGCAGTGGCCGGGGTAATGGGAAGCTGCAAATCATTCCCTTCTGGCCTTGGGAGAGGGTTCCCAAATGTCTGTGAGCAGCTCAGGGTGTGGAGATCACCTCAGCTTCAGCTGCAGGGCGAGAAGCTTGTGGGACCTGGCTGGTTCTGACATCCCCAGGGTGGGAATGCTGGGTCTGGGTTCCCTTCCCTCCACATCCCCCCCGGGCTCTTCCTGCCCAGGCTGAGGATGGAAGCAGATCAGATCAGGGTGGGTTTGGAGTCATTAGGCAGCGAGGGAGCAGATGCTGCTGGATGGAGCTTATATAACCCCAGGCACAGCATCCGGCCCCTGCCAGGGCTGCAGTAACCCAGATACAGCCCAGGAAGGAAAAAACCACATGTGGGGCAGAGTCTCTCCCAGGCTGGTTGCTCGGGAGTAAATATTTACATGTCCCTGCATCCGCCAGCAGCCGGAGCCTTGGGGAAAGCAGCCCAGCTCCCCCTCCGAGGGATGGGGATGGACCTTTAGCAGCTGAAATGGGAGCCCTTGTGTTGGAAAAGTTAGTGGTGGGATATCCCTGATGTTGCCATTGATTCCTTGGACCTTATCCACCTCAGTAGGTGCAGGTGCACAGCAAATAATCTTTACCAAATCAGCCAGAAACAAGAGTCTGAAGGGTGTTAAGCATTATTATTATTATTATTATTATTGTTATTACCAAGGCTTATTCCCCTTCCTGCTGCCCCCAGATGTGCCTATGGCCATCCTCATCACCCAGCATCCTGCTGCAGCCTCCCTCATCCTCCAGGGGGGAAATGCAGGCACAGAGTTGGGATCAAACCAGTTCATCCCTGCCTGGCATCATCCCCACAGCAAGGGGCCTTCTTCCCATTAGTAACTCCCACCCCAAAGCGGGATGCTGGAACGCTCAGAGCAGGATCCCAGCAGGATCCCACCAACAGATTGGTCCAGATGAGCTCTGGAGCACTCTAAAAATACTAAGGCAGAGAAAGCAGGGAGCAAAAAATGGCTGAGATTCAGTGAAATCAAAGGCATAATTAAAATGCAGCCCGTGTGAGCGTATTTTTAGGACCCTACAAAAATGCTCTAAACCATTGAATTCCCATCAGCACACGAATGTTCCAGTTTAATGGAATCCTGGGGCCTATGGGGAAGAAGTGAGAGAGATGCTTAATTGCCAGTGTTTGTGTTTTATTCATGATTGAACATACTTAGCAAGCAAAAACTGATTTGCTGTGGGCTTCTCCCTGCTTGTGTGGCTTTAAGCCTTATTCCAGCCAGCAATTGCCCGGCGTGCTGGAAGGGTCAGTTGTTCCCGGGGTTTGCATGAGCTGTGCATGGAAAAGGGATTATTACCTCCTCTCCCATGGGGAGCACCCTGCCAGGGCTGCCTTGGGGTGCTCAGTGCTTGTGTGGGCCCCCGGGGATCCGAGACAGAGGAAAAATCCTGTGGGGGTGAATCAGGAACCACATCCAGGCTGGGAAGTCCCTGAACGCGGGTGGTGGGATTTTGGGAGAGCACTGGGAGAAAGTTTGGATATTCCCATCTCCTCCTGAACCCAAAGCCACTGAGCATTTGCTGGTGCTGCTGTGGCAAAGCCAAGGTAGAAACCAGTCTGCTTCCCACATTGCTCCGGCACCAGGGACCCATTGGAGCAGCCGGAATGGTGCGGCCAGACCTGCACGGAGCCTCGGGCGTGATGAACCCTCTGGGCTCACCCACCCTGTGCCTGCAGCTCAGGTGGCAATCTTGGGTCTGATCCTGCCCCCGTGGCTGTGGCTGGGAGCTGATTCACTGCCCGTCCTTGGGGGGGGATTGTGGCAGTGACACCTTTTCCCATCGGGGCTGGATTGATGCGGCGCCTTCCCCGCTCGGCTGCGCAGGTGGAGGAGGGATGAGCCGGCACCATGGCGCAGATGTGGTCCCTGCAGGCTCAGGGAGGGGGCTCGGGGGGGCCTCCGGATCATCAGCGGGATCGTGACTCGTTATGGAATGGGATTTAATGTGTTGTGAAACGATGTGCAGATGGCACAGCCGCCCGGCCGGAAGGAACGGAGGAACACGGGATGCCAAGGCAGGGTTCCTTATTTTAAGCTGCTTCCCTTGCCAGGGAACAAATATGCCTTGCTTCAAAATAATAATTATAAAGGCTGGGAGAAGATCCAGGGAACCCAAAACCCTTCTGTGGGTATCGATGTGCTGGCAGATGCCTGGCTGGTGGGTGTTTGGTGGGGGAATATCATCCCAGCAGGTCATGGCTGGCTCAGAGACCAGCATTTGGGGTCATGCCGTGATTAAAAAAGGGGAAAACATGCTCCCTGTTACCTTGCACCTCAAGGATTCATCCTGTCCCTGCTGCAGCCAGCCATGTGAAAGCTCCCAGCTGGCTCCTGAAGCTGCAGGAAGGGGAATTGCATCCTGAAACCCACCAAGCACCAGCTCCCCTGCATCAGGGGTCACCAGGGATGGGCACTGTGCTGCTGCCAGCCCCTGGACTGCCAGGAATAATGGCACTGGGTGGGCAGGGTGCTGTCTGACAGGAGGGAAATGCCAGTGCCTACGTGTTCTGGGGATTAGCTGCAATGGGAAGAGCTGGAGCCAGCAACAGCTTGTGAGGGGAGAACTGTCTGTGCCACAGGCAGCTGTCATGGGCCTGGAGGTCTGCAGAGAGGCCCTGGGGTGTCCCAAGGGTGGCTGTTGAACTGGGGTTTACTGTTATGTTTTGGCTTGAGATCAGCAGTGTCAGGGTGTGTGGGTCTGGTTTCCACTTGAGAGAGAGTCAAGGTTTCCCTCTTGGGGCAGGAGAGGAAACTGAGGCACACGAAGTTGGTGGATGCTGAAGAGTGCAGGGAGGGCTGGGAACTGCTCCCTGACCCCAGCAGGGGTGTCCTCCTGCAGGCACCTTCCATTTGTACAACCAACACATGTCTTCCTCTCTCCTCCTCCTCTCCAGGCTTCCATGTGATCCCGTCAGTGTCCAGCATCGTTCCCGAGAGCTGCCTGCTCATCGTGGTGGGCCTTCTGGTCGGGGGGCTCATCAAAGGGGTGGGTGAGAAGCCCCCCATCCTCAAGTCGGACATCTTCTTCCTCTTCCTCCTCCCTCCCATCATCCTGGACGCCGGCTACTTCCTCCCCTTGCGCCAGTTCACCGAGAACCTGGGCACCATCCTCATCTTCGCCGTGGTGGGGACGCTCTGGAACGCCTTCTTCCTGGGGGGGCTGATGTACGCCGTGTGCCAGCTGGGTGGCCCCGGCCTCAACCACATCGGCCTCCTGGCCAACCTGCTTTTTGGCAGCATCATCTCTGCCGTGGACCCTGTGGCCGTGCTGGCCGTGTTTGAGGAGATCCACATCAACGAGCTGCTCCACATCCTGGTCTTCGGGGAGTCGCTGCTCAACGACGCCGTCACGGTATTGAGTGCGCGGAGGGGCTCGGCCACGGGGATGGGGATGGGTTTGGGGGAGCATCTCAGGGTGGTGGCACAAGGACACCAGGACTGGCAGCTGCCAGGGCCCTTCCAAGCTGCTCAGCTGCGGCAGCTCCGCTCGCTCCGAACCTTGTCCAGCTCGAAGCTAAATATAGCGGCTTAAAACACTGCGGAGGTGAGTTGGGGTGAAGCAGTTTACTTGGTGGTTTGGGGAGGCCAAGGGCACACATCCAGCCAGCTGCTGCCTCTGGGTGAAGAGCAGGGACTGTGCCTGGTGTGTTGGTTTGCTGAGAATCAGCTCTCCAGGGTGGAACTGCTGCCATGCCCGTGCCTGTCCTGCCGGGGAAAGCAAGAGGGGCTGGTGCTGGGTCAGGCAACACAAGCCATGGATCCACTGCTCCCTCTGTCTCCTCTCACGTGCTCAGCCTTGCTGTCCTCCAGATGCAGTCATGAGGAGGTGGGAGGGCAGGACATCACCAGCCATGGCAAGAGGGGAGCTGGGGGGGCTGCAGCCAGACTGGCATCCCACCAGACCACCCCTCGTCCCCCTTCTGAGCAGCAGCTTTGCAGGGACCGTTGGGAGGTGGAGCCAGGCCTGCTCCATTTCCAAAGGACGTCAGTGTCCAGGTGCTGGCTCAGCCATTGGTGTGGCCTCCTCCTCTCTGCAGAGCTGACCTCTAAATTTACTTCTAACCCACTGCTTTTTCCTGGCTCCTCTCCCATATCCCAGCTGTCCATTTTGGAGCTGGCTGCTCCGTGTGCTGCTGACGAGGTTCCTGGTGACGAACAACATGCTGACCCACCATGGGGCTCCTCCCAGGCCCTTCTCCCCCATTTTTGATCCACTGCAGGATCTGTGTCCCTGCTCCCATCCCTGGGGAATGCTTTTGCCTTCTGCTGCCACATCTGTCCCTGCCCATGTCCCAGCACCCAGCAGCCCTGGCAGGCAGGAGCTGGCACCTCGCCCTCTCCCTGCTTGCAAGTGCTGCTGTTCCTGCAGGATGCCCTAAATCCCTTTTCCCATCCTGACACGCTACCTTAACATCTCTCCAGTGTCTGGAGGTGGGAGAAGGTGACACAGCCTGGGGTGGGCTCCTCCTGTGAGGTTTCCCTCAGCTACAAAAGCTGTGTAAAGGGTTTGGGCTCCTCTCTGGGCTGAACAGAGCAGATGGTGGCTTTTCTCTCTGTGCATCTGTCAAGGGTCTCCCATCCTTTCCATTGGGAAACAGGAACAGTCTCTGGCTGGTTCAGACCATGTCCAAAGGCCTCCCTGGGACAATTGGAGAGCAGAGCTGTCCCAGACACATCTCTGATGGCCCAGTGTCCCTCTGAGCCACAGAGGATGAGGAACTGGTCAGTCCTTATGGGTTTGTGTAGCAAAGCACCACCAACGTTTTTTGGCGTGAGGCCTGGTCAAGCACAGGACCCAGCCTGGGGTCACCAAGCACTGACACACCTCAGCTCAGGTGTGCCACGCTGGGGCCCTGCCAGGCTCCCAGGGAAGGTCTGGCTTCGCAGGGAACGTCCCCGTGCAGGTCCCCTCTGAGGTGGGGTTGTCTCTCGCCAGCAGGACAGTTTGAACCCCTATCTCCTTTCTCCCTCCCAGGTCCTCTACCACCTCTTTGAGGAGTTTGCCAGCTTCGAGCAGGTGACCATCCTCGACATCATCCTCGGCTTCCTCAGCTTCTTCGTGGTGTCGCTGGGCGGCGTCTTGGTGGGCGTCATTTACGGGGTGATCGCCGCCTTCACGTCCCGCTTCACCTCCCACATCCGAGTCATCGAGCCCCTCTTCGTCTTCCTCTACAGCTACATGGCCTATCTCTCTGCCGAGCTCTTCCACCTCTCCGGCATCATGGCGTGAGTTGGGAATGGGGGGGATGAGACGCCCTCCTGCCCCCAGTTTGGGGGATTTACTGTGTGGAACCACTGGCCCAGCATGGCCAGTACATGCCCAGTGAGGGCCAGAGGTGTGTTTGGGGTGGGATAAACAGGGAGGCAGATGAGGGAGGTGACTCTCTTGAGTTGTCCCACAGATCCCAGGGTGCTGGCAGCCTGTTTCCCATTCTCCTGGGTACACAGGAGCAGGCAGGGCCTGGCTCCAATGCTCACTCCTGCCCTGCCAGGGGGGAAGGAGAAACCTCCTGTTGCCTTCTCTAGAGGCCTTGAATAATTGGTGGTGCCTCACAAGCTTCGTCCGGCTCTGTGGTTTGGTGTAAGAGCACAAAATGCTGCTGCAGGGCCAGGGTTTGGGGCTGTCCCCATGTCCCCACAGCTGCTGAGTGCCCCGATCTTCCCCCAGGCTCATCGCCTCTGGCGTGGTCATGCGGCCCTATGTGGAAGCCAACATCTCCCACAAGTCCCACACCACCATCAAGTATTTCCTCAAGATGTGGAGCAGCGTGAGTGAGACCCTCATCTTCATCTTCCTGGGTGTCTCCACCGTGGCTGGTCACCACTACTGGAACTGGACCTTCGTCATCAGCACACTGCTCTTCTGCCTCATCGCCAGGGTGTTAGGTGAGGTGTCAGTGTGGTGGCAGAGTCCTTGGGGATGGTCACAGAATCATGGAATGGTTTGGGTTGGAAGGGACCTTAAAGACCATGGGCAGGGACACCTTCCACTAGGTTGCTCCAAACCCTGTCCAGTGTGGCCTTGAGTGGTCACCCTGGTGTTGGGCCATGGGCAACTCTCAGGACTGTGACACCCAGGTTTGCCTTGCTGGGGAGACTGGAGTTGACTGGGTGGCACTGCTCCACCATGGGCATCACCCTTGTGGGTGGTTGGCTTTGGGAGATGGGGTAAAGGCCGTGTTTGTCCCAGGTGTGGGGTTGGAGCTGGTGAGGGTTGTTGGGATGAACAGCAGGACAGCACCCACCTGCACCCACGGCCCTTGGGGGGGTGACATGGCACTGCAGGCTGGGCTACCAGGGGGTCTCTTTGGGTCTGGAGGGGATCCTTCACCATCTGCTCACACAAGAGCCTGCTCTGCTGCCCCAGGTGTCCTGGTCCTCACCTGGTTCATCAACAAGTTCCGAATTGTGAAGCTGACGCCGAAGGACCAGTTCATCATCGCCTATGGGGGCCTGCGGGGAGCCATCGCCTTCTCCCTCGGGTACCTGCTGGACTACAAACATTTTGGCATGAGGGACATGTTCCTCACAGCCATCATCACCGTCATCTTCTTCACAGTTTTTGTGCAGGTTGGTGGTGCTCAGGTCGTGGTTTCAGAGGGAAAGGGATTATTTAATGGCTCTGTGTGTGTGTGGAGGAGCACAACCCCACCCTCCATCCCTGACCCTGCCACTGTCCCCCAAGAGCTCTTGAGGCTGCCTGGTGACACCAACAGTGGCTTGGCTGTGCTGAACCCACCCTGCTCCCACCAGTGTGCCTTGGGGAGAGATCTAACCCCCTCTCCCCCTTCCCTAGGGCATGACCATCCGGCCCTTGGTGGATCTGCTGGCCGTGAAGAAGAAGCAAGAGACAAAGCGCTCCATCAACGAAGAGATCCACACGCAGGTAACGCGCTGCTCCGGCCGGCCCTCCCCGCGCGCTTCTCGTCGCCGCCTTAGCCCTCTGCTCTCTCTGCTTCTGCCACCTCCACCGCTGTAACCAGGCGGGTTCACAGAGCAGGACCTGCCCCTAAATCAGTGCCCAAGGTAAGGGGGGACAGAGCAAGGGCTCTCCCCCATCTGTGTCGTCCAGTGCCCGCTCTGACCCAGCTCTCCCCTGTGCCTGGTAGAGCCGCAGCCTGGTTGTGTAGGTCTGTCCTGCCCTCCCGAGGCCCATCCTAGACCCACAGCCCTGATTTTGCACCCCCTGAGTGCCCTCTGTGTCAGCATGGGTGTCGGGGTGGGGAGAGGGTGGGCAACAGCCCTCCAAGCTGCTGATGCCTGGGAGTGTCTCTTCCAGTTCTTGGATCACCTTCTGACGGGGATCGAGGATATCTGTGGTCACTACGGGCATCACCACTGGAAGGACAAGTGAGTGTGGAGGTTTGGTGGCTGGGGAAGGGTTGGAATCACCACCCAGAAGGTTTCTCAGCCCCATGCTGGGTTTTTCACTAGGCTGTAACATCCACACACACACTCCCTGCAGTGAATTACGGCCCTGGGTTGGGTCCGAGCGGGGCTGCAGGGCTGTGCCCCTTTGCCACAGCAGGGTGGGAGCTGCTGGTGGCTGGTCCCTGCAGGAGCTCAGGACCATCCATAGTGGGTGTGAGCAGCTTCTGGGTGTTTTGGAGTCTGTCTGGCTCAGGAGGGATTCAGAGCAGCTTGGCCTGACCTGTGCTGGTGGGAACTGAGCCCACCACTGAACGTGCCATCCTGGGCCAGGGATGGGGAGCAGGGGGTGGGTGCCAGGGCAGGGGGAGGTCTGACATGTCGCTGCTCCTTCTTTCCCCGTGTCCTCGCGAAGGCTGAACCGCTTCAATAAGAAGTATGTGAAGAAGTGCCTGATCGCAGGGGAGCGCTCCAAGGAGCCCCAGCTCATTGCCTTCTACCACAAGATGGAGATGAAGCAGGCCATTGAGCTGGTGGAGAGTGGGGGCATAGGCAAGATCCCCTCTGCTGTCTCCACTGTCTCCATACAGTGAGTTCCCAGCCCTGGCACCTCCCCCGGCACCCTGAGTGCTCTCTGCTAGTGGCCACAGGGCAAGCAGCCCTTGGGTCCTGCGTGGCCATCGTGGTGTCACTCTGAATCCTGTCTGTCCGTGCAGGAATATCAACCCCAAGTCCCTCCCTGTGGAGCGCATCCTGCCGGCCCTGTCCAAGGACAAGGAGGAGGAGATCCGGAAAATCCTCCGCAACAACCTGCAGAAAACCAGGCAGAGGGTGAGGTGTCCCCTGGCACAGGGTGTGTCTCCTTTGCCTCGCTGGGGGTGGCCAGGACCACTGCCCACCAGAAACCCTCAACTGGGCCCTTCACTCCCACTGTCCCTACTCTGCTACCCTTTCTATTCCTGGCCTGGCTCTCCCTCCCCAGGAGGCTTTTCCTCCTGAGATGGTGCTGGGATAATCTGGGAGGAAGGATGGCTTGGTCAAGGGTGAGCCCAGCCTTTAAACCCTTGCTGGGCCGAGGTGGGTCAGGATCAGGCATCTCATAGGGGCACATGAGGGATGAGCCACCAGCTTGCTTGGAGCTGCTCTGCCCACTGGTGGCTGTTTCATCCATCTCCAGGGAAAACAGGGCTGTGACGTTCCTTCCCTTTCCGTGTGGGATTTTAACACCTCTTTTCCTTGGGGTCTCTTCCCACAGTTGCGATCCTACAACCGGCACACGCTCGTGGCTGACCCCTACGAGGAGGCCTGGAACCAGATGCTCCTGCGGAGGCAGAAGGCCCGGCAGCTGGAACAGAAGGTGTCAGGGGAATGCTGGAACTGGGATGCTGGAACAGGCTGGGAGGGGGACAGGGTGGCTTCGCAGCCTGGGAAGGCCATGAGTGTCTGGCACAGGGGAGGGGGCTGAGGTTCAGGTGACAGTGGGTGACCCCAAACCTTGAGGGTCTCTGCCCCAGGCTCTGAGCAATTCCCTGCAGCGTGGCTGGGAGGATGTCCTGTGCATCCCACTGCTGCTCCCTGCCCATCCCTGCGGCCTGGGGTCAGTTCCCTGCCTCCCCTTCCCCATGTGCCTTGGCCACTCTGCTGAGACAGTCCCTGTGCTCCCATTCCAGATGAACAACTACCTGACAGTGCCGGCTCACAGGGTGGATTCTCCCACCATGTCCCGGGCTCGCATAGGCTCAGGTAGGTGGGGTGGAGCTGTGGCAGGAGTGTCACTGCTGGCACCCAAAACACTCGGAGGGTTTGCTGTCCTGCACGTCCTCGGCTCCATGGGGCTCTCCAGCCCCAACCATCCCCATCCCACACCCATCCAGCCAAGCCCCAGGGGTTTGCTGTTCTGAGCAGAAGCACCTAGTTTGCTTCTCAGCACAATTCCCACTGGGAAGTCAGGTTGAACAGCCTCTCCAGGGCTCAGCTTGCTCCAGCCATGTCTGTGTCCATGCCTTTCCCTGCTCTCCACAGGGGTGGGGACCAGGAGCGCTGAGCCCCAAGACCTGTTGGTCTGGACTCCCAGCTGCTCTGTCACGTACTTGCTTTACCCTCCTCAGTTCCTCCTGTCCTGTGTGTCCCTTCCTGCTCTGGGGACAGGGTGACAGTGTGACGGGGTGTGACGGGGCTGCAGAGACTGCGGTCCATCAGCAGAGGGCAGCTTTGTCCTTCCAAATGGGGCCGCGCTGTCGGCGGCTCCACGTGGGACGTGGAAATCGGGGAAAGGAATTACACAGCAAAATTGGAAATCAGAGAGTGAGTGCTCTCCCCCCAGCCCCAGATATCTAGGGTGCATCACCTGGGTGTCCCTGAGACCTCCCCCTTCCCTTCCTGACCCCTCTCTGCCCCCCCCAGACCCGCTGGCCTACGAACCCAAGGCGGACTCAGAGAACCTGCCCGTCATCACCATCGACCCGGCCTCGCCTCAGTCCCCCGAGTCCGTGGACCTGATGAACGAGACGCCCAAGGGCTGCAGCGGCCTCCCACCCTCACCCGAGGAGGAGGAGGAGGGGCTGGTGATGCGGGTGAAGGAACCCTCCTCCCCGGGGACTGACGATGTCTTCACCCCGGGGACCGGTGACAGCCCCAGCAACCAGCGGATGCTGCGGTGCCTGAGCGACCCGGGGCCCCGGCCGGAGCCAGAGGAGGGGGAGCCCTTCATCCCCAAGGGGCAGTAGCTGCTGGCACAAAGCCTTGTTCTCGTTTCTCTCTCTTCATTCGTTCGTTCTTTGCTCTCCGTTTTTGGTTTCCTGTCACTACACACCAGGTTTGGGAAGGGAAGACTGTCCTGGATGGACTGGGAATTGCCAGGACGGCTCTGCCCTGGGCTGGCCCCGATGAGCAGGGAAGGAGCCCCGGGGATGCCCTGGGCTCCTCAGGTGCAGTGGCCTGGGGGTGACGGATGATTTACTGAGATTTGCAGGTGCCTCACAGCCCCCACGGGGCTCTCCCAGAGGTGCCCACCCACTCAGGACCTGCGAGTGGCTCCCTGGGGGGGCTGCGGCCGGCACAGGGGGCTCTGACCAGGGGTGTCCATAGAGGCTCCCCCATGGCACAGCTTCCCCTCTCCCCAGTTGTGCTTTATCTGCCCCCTTGCCTTGCTCTGGAGCAGAGGGATGGGACAACAGGAGCCAGGCTCTGCACCGGAGCTGGCACACACTTACACTCCCCCCAGGACCCTCCCAGGGACCTCGGGATGGTGCCTCTGCTCCCTGCCCTGGCTACTTCCCCACGGGGCCGGCTGTGCCCGGGATCCTCTCCACTGGCCCCACATTTCATGCCAGGTCTTGTCAAATAAATATCTTAGAGCCATGCAAGGGGGGAGCTAGGATCCCCTTTCTTTGAGCAGCCTCTCCATCCCTCCTGGAACCATTGTCACCTGTCCCTGTGGGGACCCTCCACCAGCCTTGGCCCCTCGCCCTGTGCCAGCGCGGCAGCGGCTGCTCCTTAACCAAAGACGGGGTCTGGGTTGTGCCAGGGGAGCATCTCCTACTTGGGGGGGATTATTTATCTCTCCTGCAACCAAGAGGAGCTGGGGGAGAGCTGAGGAACAGCATGGGGACACATTGGGGCTGGGAAGTTGGCCGGAGGAGGACGTCAGGGGGTGCCAGGGGTCCTGGGTTTGGAAGGACCTGTCTTTCCCCCAAGGCTTGGCTGGAGGGATCACCGAGTGTTCCGGTGATTTACAGCCCTCCCCGGGCCCAGGGGTGTCCTGCATCCTGTCTGAGCACATCACCTCGTTCCCCCACCCAGCTCCCACCACGTGCCACCCTCTGCCATGGATGCCACGGGGTGCTCAGCCCCCTTCCCCTCCCCAGGGGGAGCCCCCCCAGCCGCTTCCCCCCTCCCCGTGCCGTGCCTTGCCACGCGTCGCCTCTGCCCCACTGCCTTGGGGGGCAACCTGCCCCACGTGCCCACCCTGCTCCACATCCTGCTGGGACCCCCCCCCCGGGGGTCTGGCATCTGCTGGGGTGAGCGCCCACGTCGCTGCCTGCGCCTGCCTGCTGCCCTGCTCTGCCTCCAGGAGGGGAAAACAACCACAAAAAACAACAACAAAAAGCAATGGAAATTCTCTTGTACAAAAAGGAAAAAAAAAAGAAAAAAAACTACATGTAAAGAGAGATTCTTGGTTTTTATCATAAATATTCTAATAAATTAATGTTAATTTTTAGTGGGGGTATTTTCCAGCTGTTCGGGCTCCTACCCTCTGCCACGTGGTCCTGGCTGTCCCAGAGGAACAAGGTGGGTGTGAGGCTTCATCCCCAGAGCTGGGATGGAGGGTTTGCCCCTTGCCCTCCTGCTGTGGCCTGGGGAGAACTGGAACCTCATCCCAAGGGGAGCTTTTTCAGCCATTCCCAGTTTTAGCAAAGATGGAGGCTCAACAGAGCCTGGGCTCCCACATCCCTTCCAGAGCCATGCCGGCATAAGGGTGTGTTGGGAAGGAAAGGGCTGGTGGTTTCACGGGGTGAAGGTCCTTTTGGAGGGGGTTGGATCACCCTGGCACAGTCCTGGGGGGGGGACTAAAGGTTCCATCCCTAGGGAGGGGGGCTCGGGGACATCCAAGCCCTGTGATTTTTTTCCCTGGATTTCCCCAGGAGTAGCAGCTGAGCCCTCAGAGAGGAGCGATTGCAGAGAGGGAAAAGGCTCAAGGCAGTGCCTGGATGAGGGCACCCCAAAAATCCCCCAGGATCCACCTCCCCAGCCCCAGCAGCGCTTGCAGCTTCTCCCCCCTCCCCACCAATCCCCTTCCCAGAGCCCCGGGCAGCCGGAGCCCCTCGCCCTGGGGCAATTGCAGTGGGAATGTGTTTCATGGCTACAAATTAAAGCCCTGAGCCACCAGGAGGCCGTGACTCAGCCCCCGCCCTCCAGCAGCGCGTCAGTGCCGGACCTGCTCACCTGCTTAAAATACCCCAACCCCAGGGTCCCCCGTGGCCCCGGGCTGGGATTTGGCCAGGTCACCTTGCCCCAGGGATTTCCCCCTTGCCGAGGCATCCCTGGGCGGGATGAGGTGGCCAGGGATGTGGGGAAGGTGATGCTGTGGGGCCCATGGGGCAGGCAATGCCATGGGGCCCATGAGGTGGGTGATGCTGTTGGGCCCATGGGATGGGCAATGCCATGGGGCAGGTGATGCCGTGGGGCCCACGGGGCGGACGATGCCATGTGCCCCATGGAGGTGCCAGTTTGGTGAGTGCCATCCCTGCACCCCACACGAGGTTTGGGATGGCTCATCCCCGGGGGAAGCAGTGCCAAAGCGGGAGGGTTTGGCAGCAATGGGCACAGCCAGGCCATGGCTCTGTCCTCGCTGGAGGAAAGCAGCGGTTTTGCCATCCCAGCTCAAGGGGTGGGAGGACAAGAGGTGCTGGATACAGCCCAGGGCACGGAGGGAGCAGCAGGAGCACGGCAGCCCCGGGCAGTGCCCGGGAATCTCACCTGCCCACGTGCCAGCGAGCGTCACGTGCAGCCACCCTCTTGGCTTCGGTCATACCTTTAATGTGAGAGCTCCCCAAACCGAGGCATTTCCAGGATATTCTTCTTTCTGTCTTAAAGGGTGAGTAACTTTTTTTAATGAGGGAGGACTAATGATCCCCCCCCAGGGACGGGCTGTCACCGCTGAGCAACTGCCAAAGCACACGAAGTGCCCAGGCCAGGAGTGGATGAGCCCTGGGGTGTCCCCCCAGCCCCATCCACAGTCCTGGTGGCGATGTCTTTTCCCCATATGTGGCTCCCCTGTGCCCTGTGTCCCCCCTTTCCCTCCCAAAGCATATTTGGGCCATGGTGGTGGCACCAAAGAAAGGAAGAACGGGGGGTTCCTGGGCAGGACAACCTTGTCCCTGCACACACATGTGCTGGGGTGTTTAACCCCCTTCCCCATAACCTTCATCCATGGGGATTAAAGAGCCACTGCCTCTGCAGCTTCAGGAAACTGCTGCAGCCAGGAGATGGGCTCTCTTGTGCCTCAGTTTCCCTCTGTGGTCTGACACAAAGGCTGGGGGGCAGTGGGTGTCAGGAGGAGAGCAAACATTCCCACAGCCCCAGCGAGGACCAAGGGGACTTGGGAAAGGCCATGAAATCATTCCTTGAGTCACTGGCTCCAGGCTCAGCAGCCCACCAAAGCAGAGCTCCTGGCTGGCTCCCCAAATTTCCCAGGAGGAGAGGCCAGCACAGCGATGGAGCTGCCACCACCCTCAGCCGCGCTCAGGTGCCACCTGGGGCCCAAAATCCCAAAGTGAAGGGAGCAGCTGCACTCTCTGCCAGGCTGAAATTAGTGGCACTGAGATGGGTCATCCCCTGCCACGGCTTTAAAGGCACAAGTCATGCCAAAAAAAACAGCACGTGGTGTCACCGGGAGGCCACTGAGCCTGGGGGCACACAGGTCACTGTTCACGCTGCCAGGGGATGGGGACCTCCCCAGCTGGTGACACCCCAGGGAAGGTGCAAGAGGGCAGCTCAGTCCCTGCCCACTCTGGGGCCAGGCTGGTGCCCCATGTCGGTGCTGTGTCCCTGTCCCTGCACCCCGGTGGTGCCATGTGCCCCCCACACTCCCCAGGCAGCATTTTGCAGCAGCCAGGGGAGATGACAGGAGCCATTCCCCAGCTCTGTGTCACCTGCAGTAATAACACCCTGCGCTCCCTTTCATCTCGGGGCCTCCCTGGTGGCCCCTCTCCAGGGTGAGGGCATCCCGGAGGCATCACTCATCATCCATTCCAGGAGGCAGCCAGGGATGGGGCCAAGTCTGGGGGTCCTGGATGGTGACACAGGGACCACGAGCAGAGAGCAGAGAGTGACAGCAGGGAGTGACACCCCTCATGCCACGCAGTGAACACAAGTTCTCACTCTGCACCTGTGCCAAATCTAACCTTGCCATGGCCAGCATGGGAAAACCACCTCCCTGGGCAACTGTGGTGACTTGGGGCCACCACAGCAGCTGGTGGCACAGCCCCAGGGACACAGGTTCCCCATCAGTGAGGCTCTGGGGACAGCGAGCAGCAGTGGCACCTCTGGGATGGGCTGTGTGGGAGCGAGAGGAGCTGGACAGTGAACCCAAGTGACTGGGAGGTGTCCAGGAGCTGTGTTTGCCCAGGGAGGGTCTGGACACGGCCACAGAGAAGGCCTCCACCTCCTAAACCCACAGCAGGCACGTGGAGGGAGGCGTGAGTGGGGATGGCAGCGTGGGTGTGGGGATGGTGACAAGTGTGTGGGGACAGCAGGTGTTGGCGTGGAGATGGTGGCAAGTGTGTGCCCAGGGATGGCAGGGCTGCATAGGGACAGCTGGTGTCATCTGCGTGGGGACAACTGTGTGCAAGGGGACAGCTCATGTCTGCGTGGGGACAGCTGTGTGTGTCCATGAGGACAGCTTTGTGTGTGCACAGGGCAGCCCGTGAGTGCCCGGTGAGAGCTGCCGTGGGCTTGGGGACAGCCCGCGTGTTCACGGGGACAGCCCAGGACTCGGCTGACGTGAGCGCTGCCAGGGCGGCTGCCGTGGGAGCGGGGCGGGAGGAATGCCCCCACCCCGACACCCAGCACTGCTGCTCCCCCGGGGCGACACTGGGTGACGTTGGTGGCTCCGGGAGAAGGGCTTGGTCCCTCCTGCGTGCTCGGGGAGTTGGCACACACCCTGCGTAATGCCGAGTGGCACGGAGCCGGTCCCACGCGGATCAGGGAGCCCCTGAGGTCTCTTCGCCTCTGGGCTGGGCTTTCAGCCCCTGTCCCGCTCCCCCGGCTCTTCCAGCCCTTTTCCCCACAATTCCCCCACGGACCAGCCCGCCACGGGGCTGCCAAAGCTTCCCAACGCCCCGGGGGCTCAGCTCAGCTGAGGATGTTCCACCTCTGCCCCCATTCGCCCTCCTGGCAGTCCCTGCCCCTTTCCGTGCCCCTGGAAATGCTTGGAATTCGGTAAGACCCTTGCTCCTCCCCATGCACACGCCGGGGTGCGTTCCGGCTCCACCCCAGGTGATTTCCCGGGGTCCCCTGGACGTCACCGGGATGCTGCCGACCCCAGATCCATGGGACGAATGGGACCATGGCAGCCCGAGCCCCCGTCTCCCTGCACAGCCCCTGTCCCACCCTCACATCCCCAAAGGGGCTTTGCCACCCTCGTGCCACCACCCGGGAGGCAGGATCCGCCCGCGTTTCACCCCAAGACGGTGATTATTCCTTAATTGCCAACAAAACAAACGAATAAAGCCCGGGCTGGCTCTTGCTGAGCTGGAAGGAAACGGCCTGGGTGCCATTCCCAGCGCTGGGTTCGCTGCCGGCGGCTCTCTGGGATAATCGTTTGGTGATGGATGTTAACGAGCAGCTCAGCCAGTCCAGCCGGAGCGCGTCAGCTCTTTTTAATGGGCCAATGTTTTCTCCGGAGCCGTCAGCAGCCTGTCCCTCTCGGCCCGTGGAAGCCCCAGCTCATCACCAGGCCACCGGCTCGTCCCCCAGGGATCTGCAGTGCATCCCATCGGCTCCATGGCCACATCCAGCCCCACCACCCAGGAGTGTCGTGGCTGGTGGGATTCCCCAAACCACCCTGCCCGAGGGGTGCTCAGCCCCCAGTCAGCCCTTTCCTCCTGCTGGATCCCCCCAGCTGGATGGCCCCTGATCCCTAAAGCTATTTGGCCCCTCTCAGAATCTTGGGAAACCCTTCCCGATCCAGCTTTGCTGCCAACAGCATCAAAGGGGTTTTGCAATGGGAGACAGCTGCCTGATTCTATAATCAAGTTCCTTGGAAAATCACTTTCCAGCAGGGCTCCCCCTCCTCCTGTGCCCCAGTTCGGAGACTCGTGGGGAGTAACCAGGAGCAGGTTTTAATCCCGATGGAGATGCCTGGTGGAGTCATGGGATGACATAGGCGGAAGCCAGAGAACAAAACACCTCGGCACGAGGAGCATCCCCACGGGGGGACCCCGACAGAGGGGACTCCAACCCCCATGGAGACTACTCAGGATTTTGGTGGTGACAGTGCTCGGGACACCCTGTGCCCCCTCTCCCCTCCAGCCTCTGCAGTGGATACTCCTAAACACCCCATTTCCCAGATCCCTCAGCACTCAGTTACTCCTTCTGCTGCCAACTCCAGCTTCCAGCAGCAAACCCCTGGGATATGGGAGAGGCCTTGGCTCCAGAGACAGACTTTGCAGCTTGGAAGAGCTCTGCAAAGCCCCAGGGTGGGCTGGGGGGAGGGGGTGGTGGTGTTTCAGGGGAGCTCTCACAATAAAACTCTGTGAGGGTATAAAAATAAAATTGGGCTCGTCTCCCAACGGGGTTTGTAGCTTTTAAGAATGGATCCCAGCTCCAAGCAGGAACTGGGGAAAGGGAGCAGCAGCTGCAGATGCAAAGCCTGGAGTTGTGCCATCCATCCACGAATCCACGGGGCATCAGGCACCAGCTCGGCAGGGAGGCGCCTGCTGGGAATGTCTGCAGGGGGAGATGCTGCGGAGAAATGAGCTCTTTAAAGGGATGGGAATTGTTGGGACGAAAGGAAATGGGCTGCCAGAGGCTGGGGACACGTCTGGCCCCAGGAGGAGGCGGTGGCTTGGTTGGCAGCGAGGCCACGCGATGGGATTTAGGGGCTGGGGTTGAACTCCCAGGGCTGGGAGAGCTCTGCCACCCCGGGCTGTCACCCTGGGGTGTGACCCTGTGTCTCCTGGGTGCCAGAGCTCCCGGGGGACACTGCTGCCCTGGGGGAGCTGGGGGCAATGCTCTGTGGGGCAACAGGACATGGGGTGTCAGATCATGGGGTATCAATGGCACATCAGACTATGGGGCATCAATGGCATTAATGGGACATCACATCACATCACAGGGCATCAATAGGGCACCAGGGTGCAGGATATTAAAGGGATGTCAGATCATGAGGCATCAGCAGGGCACTGGGGCACGGACAGCAGTGGGACATCAGGTCATGGGGCATCAATGGGCATCAATGAAGAGCAATGGGCAGCAAAGGACATCAGTGGGGCATAAAAGGGGCATCAGTGGGGCATTGATGGGGCGTCAATGGGCATGAATAGGAATCGAAGAGTATCACAGGGAATCAAATGGGCATCAAAGAGGCATCAGTGGAGTATGAAAGGCCAGCAGTGGGGTATCAATGGGGTATCAAAGCCCATCAATGGGGTGTCCCTTCAGCGCGCGCCCCGTCCCGACCAATCACCGCCGGGATTCCCGCGCTCCGGAGGGGCGGAGCTCCACCCCCTCTTCGTCCCGCCCCCTCCACCGTC